>JBBPBX010043228.1:0-28016 GCA_038048925.1 Garcialebias charrua | reverse complement strand
GTGGTTCAGGCTTCTTGGTAAGGTTGCCCCCCTTGATGCTATCCTAAGGAGATTTTACATGTATGTCCATTTTGTAGGAAGACATGCTGGAGAGACTTAGTCTCTCTAGTCTAGACTTGGTCTTTGTCTGGGCAGCTGTGGCTGAGGGGTTAGAGCAGTCGTCCTCCAATGCAAGAGTTGGAGTTCGATTCCACCAGAAGTGTCCCTGGGCAAGACCCCTCATTGCCTCTGATGTGTGTGTCCCATGGGTGTGTGAATGTGATAAAGCACTGATTATAGACGTAGAGTGCTGTATGAATGGGTAAATGATGGCACAGATCGTAGTGTAAAGTGCTGTGAGTATCTTGATGAGATAGAAAGGCGCTACAAGTATCTAAGTACAGCCCATTTACTAGTCTCTTGGCTGCATGGCCTGGGAGCACCTTGGAGTCTCCTCCCAGAGGAACTAGAAAAGGTGGCTGTGGAAAGATATGTCTGGGCAGCACTGCTCAAGCTGTTGCCCCCGCAACCCGGCTCCAGAACAAGCACAAGATAATGCATAGAAAGATAAGTTTTTGTGTGCACAAGCATGCAAAACTGTATTATTATACAGTACATGCACATGATTCCCTTGCCTACCTGTGCATGCATTGTACCCACCTCGGCAGTTGTCGCCACATTCATGATTTAACCTGCAGTACACTTTAAAAAGGAAGATAAGCAGATTTAGACCATCTTTTTTATAGTTATTATTTATTATCTACATGGGTTTGAGACCTGGACGTGTTTTCTAGTGCTCTTGACATGGGTTTAAGACGAGCAAGGAAATTGAGAATCGCAAAAAAACACTGCAACACGTTCTGGAGACTCTCCTGAATGCTATCTCCATCACAGCAGTTGCTGCCCAGTGAAATACTAACTGTAAGTTAAATATGTTGGTGTCATTGTCCTCAGTTTATTGGGCTCGGTTGTTGAAATGTCTGCGCTCCTCCAGACTTTGTGAAATGCAGTAGGAGGTCCTTTTTTCTGTCATGGGTGTAGTGGTACTGAACAAAATTTTAAGTTATTCGTAGCTTATGTGCAATATTACAGATAATACAGCTGGATAGGCAGCTCTTAGAGGACAGAACTGTTATTTTCAGAAAACATTTGCCTCAAGTAGCAGTGTGTGTATCACAGTACTGTTTATGACTCATACCTTCTGTTTGATGCAAAGTGAATACACTGTAATTTTGTCGACAGGCCCTTTTAATGTATTTTTGTTCGCGAGACACTTTTTTTACTCCTTCAAATTTACTTTGATACTCATTAAGGCAAGGCGAGTCCTTTTATTTAACTGTAATTGGATTTAATTTATATGTAGGAAACACTACAGCCACAGCGGTGGTCCCGAAACAGTGTTTTTTTTTTCCTGTATTATATGCCATGTGAACACAGAGCGTTGAGGTCAAGTAACGCATCTCGTTTTTAACGAGAGCAGTTTTTTTTATTGTGACAGTGCACCAGCTATCTTAGTATGAATGTCTTTTTTTTAAAAGAGTAATGTAATGCTGATAATGTGCACAATGGGAAACTGAGTCTTCCAAAAAGTAAAGCGAGAATCACTGTGAACAAAGAAGGCTGAGATTACATTATGAAGTTACTGAGATGTGTTGTCTTTGCCTTCTGTCAACACGAAAGGCTGAAAGTTAAGGAAAATGACAGAATATTTGTCCTTTTTTTTGTTACCACAGTTATCATTGCTGAGCGAAGGCTCTTGTGTATTTTTTGTTTATAATTTATTTACCTGTCAGATCTCCTGAATGACAGATTTTAAATACTTCTGCACTAACAGAGGCTTTCTTCACATTCTTTGTACATTTATAAATATTTCATAGGCACTCTATTTAAAAAAACAACAACTCTTTTCTAGTTTTTACATAGAAATATTTTAATTTTTGTCCCCTCCCCCCTAAAAAAATCATGTAAAAAGCACATGCTATATTATGTTTTTGTATTTTGTGGTCTCATGATCATGTCATGAGTTTTGTGCATTTCCTGTTATTGAATCCAAAAGTTGGCTGCGGATATTAGGCATTTAGAAAGGCTAAAGTCCACTGGTTTACAATGTTTCATGCACATTGGTACTCGGAAAAACACCAAAGCGGTACATTTTAGGTAATGCACATGTAATTGAGTGCTGTAACCCTCAATAAACTGTGAATTATTGTAATTTTTTTTTTAAATAAATAATATTTGAATATACATTATATTTGATTGTATTCATGTTTAAATTGAAAATGTTTTTTCTGTATTGCACCTACAAACTCCAGTTTGTCCTTTAGGTGTCAGCACAAGAACATGTTTCCTATCAGGAACGCAGGTAGTGGACTGGTTATTGCTGCTGTTTGTGATGGTACTAAACATAAACATTTCCAGCACACACAAAAAAATCTTTCTGTTCATTCCAACTTGCAGCATGTTCCAGAGACTGCTGTCGAACCTTTCTGCTCATGTTAGACCCGAACTATTCCTGATGTCTGGGTTGGGTAGAAACAGGGAAAATGCTGCGACCTTAATTACAGCTTTAGTTATTTCGAGGGTCTATGTGCTCTACCCTTAGGCATGCTGTAAAACCACACAACTACAGAGCAGCTGGGTTTGAATTGTAAGTCATTATTTTGTGCTTCGTTTCACGTTCAGTCCCAGGACTTTCTCCTCCCTCGTGGGCACACAGTTGATCCAAAAGTCTTGACGACACTGGCTCTATAAAAGTATTTTATTTTGTGCTTCGTTTCACGTTCAGTCCCAGGACTTTCTCCTCCCTCGTGGGCACACAGTTGATCCAAAAGTCTTGACGACACTGGCTCTATAAAAGTATTTTATTTTGGGCTTTTTTTATTCTAATTTTGACGTTTTGTGGTTCACCTAGACAGCACTAAAGCAAAGTGACACAGTTGTGGAAACATAGGAACTCATTTTGACTTTATTTGCCACAGTCAGACCTCTAAAGGATTTTTTTTTGTTTGTTTTTCAAATCATGTGGAAAATTCTTCAAAAATGACTCCTTATAGATTAATTTTGATGCATTTTGATTAAAATGTAAAGAAAAAAGTAGACAAACTGAACTGAGCTCCGGACTTAAAAGAGTACAGATTATCTAAACTTTAATAGTATTTATTATGTTTAACAATTTAAAATCTGTATTAAACAGAGAAAATAAACACATTATGATACATATATTATGTACAAAAGTGATTTTGCTGGAGTACAATTTCCAGTTCTGTCAGACGCGGGGTGAAATTTCTCAGTAAAATCCTGACAGAAGCTTGCATCACCTTCAACCTCTTCTTTTCTCAAACCTCAGCTAAGAGATGTTCGTCAGGCAAAAAAATAAAAAGGCAACCCACTTTACATGAAGCATCTCTTACCAAATGGATTCTATCACATTTATGTGTAAGCACACGCAGGCTCGACTTCTTGAAGGTCTCTGTGCTCAGATAAGTATGTTGAGGAATTCCCGTAATGTGAGCTAAATGTCGTCAAGGATGAGAAGTTGTCTTCTGCTGCCTGCTTCACAGGCCTGGGGCACATCACACACACAATTCTGTTGAAATGCTTTTTAAATGGTTCTCAAACTGAAGGGCGTGACTCCTGGTGGGGTCATATCTGGAGGGGGCCTAAAAGTTAAGAACTAATCTTTAGATGAAGTTTTCATCTTTGTGACGGACTGGACCGCATTAGCCTTTGTAAAAAAAATAAAAATAAAATAAAAAAAACGAATTAAAACATGAAATAAGCATCCTATAGACAAATGTCACAAAAAGTAAGTCCCATTTTTTGAAACATTGATTAGGAGCAAATTTTAAAGAATCGTTTGGGAGCAGCTGCTTTAAAGAGACAGTCTGGAGGAAGACATCTGACCTTTTCTAAGGTTGTTTCCACACCCGATAGTCCAGTAGACACGGTTCAATTGGGAACCAAAATTCAGAACATTTGTTTACATCTTCAAATGAGCCAACCTGTTCCCCTCCGTGCCTGTGGTGGCGCTGCACCAAGAAATACTGAAGGAAATGACACAAAAACCTCTGAAGAAGACACAGAACGCAACTTACTTCTGGAAATAAACAACAAAAATGGAATGGTGTCAAATTTGAGCAGTTTTAGGATTTCTGTTTTGTCTTTGGCACATGTGCCAATGGACTCGGCATGAGCGGAAGATGAAGCAGAAGACCATGGAGAATGTTGTTTTTCACACAAGGCAGCTGAGATGGCTCCGTATGAGGTATGAGAAATGTGCATTTGTTTTGGTTGTATTTACCCAGAATGCCCTGTGCTGCAGTCCACTTCCTGCATTGGAATGGCCTCTGGTCCGCTTGCATGCATTCGAATCCCGCTAGAGTTCACTTCAACCGAACCAAGACCAGAGTTCACTTTCTAGGTCTGTATCAGAAGTTATGTTTACATGAACATAAGTAATTGAATTAAGTGGCCATTCGGAACAAAAATTTGTCATGTAAACGCCCCGTTTGTATTATTTTTGTTTATTCAGCTCAATCCGAAAGAATTTGTAATCAAAATGAGATGGGTGGTTTATGCCAATTTACAATCCGACTGGTGTGCATGTAAACACTTAATCTGGTATTTTTTTTTCCAGATCGTGAAAAACTGACCTGACTGTGCATGCGTGACCTATGTCATTTCCGCCTGGCTAATGATAATAATATTGGCATGTTGGGGAAGCAAAACTTAAGTGAGTGACAACATTTCCACTATAAAATGTGAAAGAGCTCAAAATGATCTGTACCTGTAGCTCAATCGGGGAGTGCAGTAATATCTCCATCGTCATTAAAACCTGTTGTGGGTCCATTTTGGGCACTCAGGTTTGTTTACATTCACCCGGAAGTATGCCAAAAGTAGAACTTCTTCTTCTGTGTTTTTTAAGGAGAGATTACCACTCTGCGCATGTTAGCAATAATAATAATGAATTCAATTTATAACGCACTTTTCATTAGTGAAAATCTCAAAGTGCTACACACATTCATACACCGGTAGCGGCAGACTACCATGCAAGGCGCTTTCCAGCTGTAGTACTTCTATTCAGAATAAAAGCCAGCTGCATGTAAACATTTGTCGTGAATGGATTGTGCCCATGCAAACAATACATTTGAATTATTTAATCTGAAAACATTTAAATCCGGTCAAAGAATTTTGCACATGTAAACAGCTAGTGTTCGATTGCGAATTCACATCTCCCCAAACGAACCAGACTTATAGGCAAACCAACTAGAGTTCGATTAAAGCGGACTAAACAGGGCTGGTGTGAATGCACCCTAAATACTCTGTTGTACTAACTTCTGATATCTGACACAACACCACTTCAAAAACAACCAGACGTATCCCTTTAAGGTCTGTCTTTTAAAAGGGGTTCAGACACAGAATTATCCAAGCTGTGTTTAAGAATGACACCAAACACACTGTCTTTGTGATAAAGGGGTTTTTGCAGGCCGACCCCGGGCTTCACGATTCAAGTGAAACTCTAAAGTGATAATTCAGCCCCGTATTCAGCTCAGCACACCAGCCCCTGTGTGACTTCTCTGAGGATAGCTACAATTATTGATGACAGAGGAGAAGATTGCTATGCATAGCCTGTACAGGATGCCATCAGAGACCGTGATTGGGAACCTTTTGAAAATGTCAAAGTGACACATGATTATGAATATTAAACAGCTATGTATAGCACACATGATTACTGGGAATGAGGGGAGAGGATTCGGCAAACGGAGACGAGAATTTTGTTGTGAGCCAAGGAGATAGATGGCAAACCTACAGCAGAATATTTCAATGCATTTAAAAAAATTAAAAAGTTTCTAAGACGTACGTTTGAAGCGGATGGTCTGCTGAGTTGACCCACTTTTCTTCCCCTGAATCATCTTCCAGAGTCACATTAGAGTTTAGTCATGGAAACATTTTTATAAACAGATCATGATATACATTATGTGACTCAGCCCAGTTTAAAGTTTCATTTGAGAAAAAAAAATTCCCTCATGGACTGAGCATAAAGAGAAAAGTATTGGGAAATCACACATTATCTCACGTTACACATTAGAGGTTACTGCTCCAAAACAATGTAGACTGGTGACAACTTTAACAATCAAAAAGCACACATAGCTTAAAGTGTGGCTGACATGATTTTTTTTATTATGCATAAAATTGCTCATAATATATATCTTTTATCATTTAAATGTGTTCGTTTTTGCAAACAAAATGATAAATCAATTTAATTTTGCTTTAAAAGTGATTTTAAACTTAGCGCCGTGTTTATTCACGGGAAATCCGATTACACGCGAATGCAACATCTGTGACGTAAAATCGGGCAAGAGGGCTATGTAGCGGACAATTTATAACCCGACAAATTTAGAAATCTAAGTTAAGATTTGAGCTATTTGTCTTCAGTTTGGGAAGCCGAAAATAGTTTGGGTGATGGAACAAGAAACAGCAGGATCTAATTTAGGTCTGCAGCCGTATGAGACTTACCTTCAGGTGGAGCGAGGGGGGGCTCCGAGGGGTGCAGCTTTATTTATTCCATTCTTGACGAAGTATTTCTTCTTTTGGGAAAGTGAAAAGGCTCACTTGTTCACTGATGATATTAGAACACCCAAATGCGACACAACGTAACAGCATTTTTTCAAGAAAGAAAAAAAACGCGATCTCCAGACACGCGCAGCCTCTGTCCGATTTTACGTCACAGATGTTGCATTCGCGTGTAATCGGATTCCCCGTGAATAAACACACGGCGCAAAGTTTAAAATCACTTTTAAAGCAAAATTAAATTGATTTATCATTTTATTTGCAAAAACAAACATATTTAAATGATAAAATATATATATTTTGAGCAATTTTATGCATAGTAAAAAAAAAATCATGTCAGGGACGCTTTAAATCAAGAATGTTGTCTTTACCCCCTGTCTTATTCTAATAAACAAACAGGAGGGGTGTGTCGGACAGGGAAAAATACTCTAATTTACACAGAGTGGTTACGTCAAAGTCTGAAATCAAATTATGTTTTATTTCCTGCTTGTTCATCACGGATGGTTTCCAAAGCTGGAACATGACAGGCAGTTGTTTATTCTCCCAGAGTTCTGCCCTTTTTGGGGAAAGCTATCTGGAACAGAATTTGTGCTCTGTGCTGAATCACTCGTATCAATCTGAGTGTTTCCAGCCTCTTCTGTGAGGCTGAACACCAGAAAGAAAGAAACAGAAAGTATTCCTTTGAGAAATGGGTTTGAGCTGTTATTGTGCAATTAAACCAATTTAAATGACAGCCACACGTTGTTATGGAGGTGAAGGTTTCGGATGTTTAAAACAAAAAAGCTCAAATAAAAATCTCAAAAAGGCTACATTAATCCAGAGGGGTTTTCCTGAAGTGGAAACACAAGAGATTAAGTGTTTGTATTCTGCGCCCCACTTGAGGGAGAACATTTTAGACCAAACTAGACTAAACAAAATGAGTCCAATTTATCTTGGGGAAAAAAAGTATTTATAAATTACTCAAGATTTACAGATATCCATTTTTTTTCCACTCTCGGTCATTAAATAAAAATGTGTCAACTTGTTTTTGTGACATTTTGCCTCCAGATTTTGTACAGAGCTTTTTTTTTAAATGAAGACCCGTCAAACAGAACCTCCACTTTGCTGGATCAATTAAAACAGAATGCTGCTTCAGCCTCTGATCATTTTAAAATACAGTAAAAGAAAAACAAAATGTGCAATCCCCCTTTTTAGAACCGTGATGTAAAAGACCAATCTGTGCACAGAAGCAAACATAAAGAGCTCAGTACTACTACACTAATACTGACTGTAATGAGTATTTATTACAAATTAACAGCTCAGTCTGGGTGAAAAAAGCAGACATGTTGGCAGAAATATGCAATATGTTTTATAAGTGAGGGATTTTGGTGTTTAATCTTCACTGATACTGATTTTTAAAGTGGTGTTGTTCCTGGAATTAAAAAAAATCTTCATTGTAATTCCAACAGCAGGACATCTCCATGTCTTCCTTAATTCAAAGTAGCTTTTTTCTCTCTTTTATTTAAATATCTGAACCTATATTAGGCTCGCACTGAGAGTAAACAAAGTACAGGGTAAACCATTTTGAAATGCTGGTTTATAAACTCAGATTATCCCACATTGAATATTGTCAGTCTGGCCGTTTGTCTGATTTAAGGTGAGTCTTCCTCCAGCTGGCAAACTTTTCCTCCAATAAAACAGAGAAACTCTGTTTGTCTTTATCATAAAGCATAAATAATAAGTAGACCTTGAACCAGCACCCGGACGGGGTCAAGCTTAGGCTGATTGGTAACTCTAAATTGTCTCTGGGTGTGAGTGAGACAGGTCCCTCTTGTAAATGAGTCTCCGTGGCTCAACGAGGCTAGCCTGTATAAATAAAGGTTGAATGAATGAAAAAGCTTCCTTGATGGCCAGTTCTAGTAGAAGTGTTAAATCCTGCCCCCTCGCAAAAGAATGGGACATTTTCATTGTAAAAAAAAAACTACAAAAAAACCCAAACTCTGATAATAATAATAATTTTCCAGTTGCTGACTCATTAGCCCCTTTCATAAGACGCATCAATCCGTCTCTGATGCGTGTTCAGACCTCCAACGAGCATTCAGAAAACACACAAACGCGCCTTGGCGAGTTAAGTTGACTCGCCTCTGATCCGGCCCTGACCCGTGAGCAGAGGTAGTGTTAAACCCGCATCTGTCGACTTGTGAAAGGTCTCGGGGCTGCGCGGCTTCAAACTGATTTGAATAATGACGTACTCTCCCACGTACTATCCCGGCGCACACTGTCGCGCTGTATTTAAATGTGTAAACAACAACATGACATCTGTATTTTGCTCGCGCATCACTTGCTATTCTTCGCCGAATCTTTTTCTTTTTTTATTGATCATCACGGAAATGTCTAATTGGGGTGATGCAGAGACCTGTGTGCTCCTGTCTCTGCGCGCAGAGGAGGAAAAAGGGACTTACCGGTACAGTGAAGGATGGGGCCCTTCTGGAGCGGATTGATGTACTGATACGAGAGCAAAAACAAAAAAAACAAAAAAGCATTCGGATAAGCACAACGATGTTCGCTAGCGTCGCCATGTTTGTTTACATACACCTCTGCGGTGCGTCCCACGTTAAACACGCAGGCACTACGTCCTCTGAGCTGCACATTTTCACCACGCCTCTTTTCAACACGCGCTCCAAATTGTTTTGTGAATGCTCCATTGAGGGCGGGCTGTGGCCGGATTCAACTTTGTTTTATGAATGACCCGATGGGTATTAAAGCCGGACTGGTCTGTGCGGGAACTGCGTGGGTCTGACTTATGAAAGGGGCTATAGATTCAGGTAGGTCTTACTTTGCAGCAGTTTGTTCAAATGTTTTATTATTATTAATTTTAATTAAGCTTTATTATTACAGGCCTAAAAGAAAGCCGACATGACACCGTGATTGTGCACAAGAGAGCGCTGACCCTGAAACTACAACATGGCAGCTTCCTTAAAACAGTTCCTGGCTCCAGTTCCCAATGAGAGAAGACAGGGACAGTTGATCCTTTAAACATCTGTGGGTCTGTGACCGTCACGACTATCTGGGTCATGCACCATCTGAAGATTATGAGCGCACCCACTCTCCACAACGTGCAACATCGTGGTCAATTTGCTACAAAAACCCAGCTTGTAGCACAAAAACAGGTCCAAATCCAAACATTAGTTCTGCCTTAAACATTAGGACCAGAATCATATAGTTTGAGAACTCCTGGATCAAGCTGACTGTCGCTGATCACAAAAACTACAAGACAAGCGGATCCCCTTTACATGTTTTTAACTTGTGCTCCTAAAATCTGCCATGCTCTTGTCCCATATTTTTGAGTTTAGGTCTCTAGGAACACGTCGACTTGTGAAACAATATTTGCGTCCCGACAGTTTGCCTCTCCAGAGCTGGAGTCGGTAGATAAAAACCACGCTCGCTACAAAACCCCTCACCTATAGCTTTCTTGCTAACTTCACTCATTCCAGTCCGCCGTTTCTTAACAGATCACCTTAGCAGAGTTGTGTCACTTTAATGTGCTCAGTCATGTGTGCAAAATGTTAAAGGATGCATGCAACCACAAACACACACACACAAACTGATGTCAAGTTCACCCTGTAAATAGTTGCTGTGCTTTTGCAGTGCTTCTGGGCCACATTCGAAGGAGATGACTTGGCAAAAGAAGTGAAATTCTCTCTTATTGCTTATGTCAGCTAAAAGTTGGGTTCCTAGCCAAACTAAAAAGTGAATGGAGGGCAGAAATAAGTAGAATTAGACGAATAATTCACCTGAAAACATGTTTCTCATTCATATACAGCAGGTTGTGTGCGGCCTTGTAAAAATCCAGACGTACAAAAGGAGACGGCGTAGAGAAGTCGTGTTCGTTCAGTCCTTTCCTGTCACCTGGATGAAGTGTGCTAATGTTCGGCAGTCTGTCTTGCCCACAGAGTTGAGTGTACATTAATTGCTACAATCGTGATTGCTATTTTCATATAAAAAAATCTGATCTAAAACGTATAAATAACTAAAATTGATATTATATAAGTATACACTAAATAAATATAAACAACAACCATTAAAACAGACCTTTGCAGGACTTTTAGATTATTTTTTGTTATGTACAAGCACACTGCTACTCGCGAACACCTTAACCACAAACCAGACATAATGTATCGTGTGGAAAGTTTCTGCTAGTTCTCCAAGGCCTGGTCATGTTTTCGCTCACGTTTCTGGAGGTACACGAATAAGAGTCGCTTGCTGAAGCGCTGCTGCCTTGTATACATTACTGAACATATAGTTCATAGTATCTCTGTGAATAATTACATAAATTATCGTGTGTACTGAGTCGATGCGGAACAGCTTCGTGAAGAAGAGGCATAATAAATGTAGGAACACAGACAGAGGCATCATCAGAACTGAATAAATAACCCTATTTTTCCTTCGTAGAGAACAAACTGAATCAAGGTGACATGCAGTTCTGCTCTCGTTCCTTTTGTTGTGATCACGTACCAAAAAGTAGGTCCTGTAATCACAAAGAGTCTGGAGTCGAAATGAAGCAGGACGATGTTGAGTGAAGTCCCATTCAGAGCGAGAGAACACACACACACACACACACTAGAGGAAAACGGAAGAAGCTGTGTCCGATTTGTGCCTACAGACTGTATGTACAGGTGGTTTGTTAGCAGCACAAGTTTGGTGTTTGACTTTGGCCGTAGCTTTTCTCTGGTGACAGCAAAGAAATGACGCAAAATGCAGAGAGGGGTCCGTTATCGGTCTCAACACAGAAGAAGTTCCGATCTTCTGTTGTCACCAGGACTGGAAACAAAGATAGGTTCTAGCAAGCGAAGTCCTGGAACACGCCGTGACGTCCAGCGCGATGTTGTTGGGGGTGAGGATGAGGGTGGGGGTGAGGGTGGTGGTGGTTGGGGAGAATCGTGTTGGCGTACGCCCCCTCTGGGTGACTCCGTGTCGTGTCGTTGGTCTCCTGTAGAAGGCAAACACAATTCAACATCAGGGACAAAGATCACGTCTGGGAAGAAATGTACAGCAAATTGTTACTGATGGAGTCTCTGAAAACACTGTCAAGGACAACTGCTGTTCACAAAGTTTTCATTACCACATCAGTGGTTCCTAAAGATGGGGTATGGACTCTTATGTGGCTCAGGAATCGTTCAAAATTGTTAAAGAACCTCCAACCACCAGCCCTAAAGCAACGCTTTTTGTCTCCTTACTGTGCCCACGATGCAGAAACCCTGGTAAGTATTGGATGATTTTATTATCCTATCAATAAGCCACAGAAAGAAAACTAGAAGATCTTTACAACTCAGGTTTAATATTACAAGAGGAGCAGCAATTGCAAAGCAGGCATACGAGATGTTATACATCGCCCGGATCACGAGGTCCGCTCACGGACAGCCTAAAGGAGCATCAACTAATACGCTTATCATACAAGGCAAGATCAAGAAACTCTGCTGTCCAGCTTAAGTTGCCTTGGAGTTTATCAGGTGCGCAGGCAAAACTATTCTAACACACACACATGGTCCAATAACGATTGATATTAGTAAGTGGAAAGCATCCATGACCTTTACATCCCCCATCAGTTAGGAAGTACTTTCCCCCTCAACATCTCACTTTCAAAGTGCAACTGCAAAGCCCAGCAAAAACTTGCAACTTGTATAGTAATAGCAGATATGCAGCTAATTCTGCCCTAAATAGACTTTCTACCACTTTTTTCCTATAGCTGGTTAAAGTGACAGCCCATTTGTAAAAACTTGAAGCGTTTTCCATTAGAAATTTGGACATTTATACGGTTTCCTCCAGCAGTATAACACTGATATGTGCTTCAGATGTGATACTTAAAGGAAATAACAGTACACAGCATGGTTTTCTACTTAAGGCCACGAGTTTCACATTTATTCTGTTCCCAAGCTGCTACTCTGCACTGCTTGAAACTTTAAACCTGCACCTTGACCAGGAAGTGATCTTACACAGCTGTTGCCTAAACTAATGTTTACTTTTTCACATTTTTTTGGAGTACCATTCGTGTTTCTATTTACAGCTATGTACACAGTGGCTGCTGAATGCGTCCAGCTCACCAGGAAATGTTAGATTCCTATGTTAAATGATGGTTTGAACTCTGTATCATCTAATACAGCTTGAAAAGTTTCACTACAGAGCTAAACACACGTTTAAAATTATTACAAGCTGTATGTTTTTACAGTGTGTCAACTCTTGCTGCAGTTCAAATGAATTTTAGTAACTTGTTAATGGATTTTGTGTTGTTATTTCTGCTTAAACTCAGTAACTATTATTCAAGCGTAAACAGCTGTTCACACTCACTCACACCTAGAGACAATTCAGCGTTACAATCAGCCTAACATGCATGTTTTTGGTCTGTGGGAGCAAACCGCAGTACACAAAGATGAATGTGAAGAACATCCAAACTCCACACAGAAAGGTCTGGAGGAGAACCAGCAGCTTACGCTAACCACTGCCCCGCTGTGCCGCCCCAGAAAGCAACAATTTAAGAAAACAAAAACATAGGTCCACAAACCAAAAATAAATAAATATATTCACACATAATGTTTGTTTTAATACCTAATAAACTTTCTGTTGGCATAAGGAGACTGTCTTTTTATATTTTAGTCTGAGGATTTTGTTTGTCTCGTTCTAACAATTTAAATCAAAACAGACAGAAAAATGCAAAACTGGAAGAAGAATACTGTATCCAAATGCCAAATCCAAATATGTGCAGTAAAATCTATATCCATATAAACTTACTGTGTATTTTGGACAGATATTTTATAGAAAATTGCAGTCATGAGCTAATCTCCTCCCTTTTTGGTGGGTTTTAAAGACCGTGTAAAGTGAATTTCAACATTTCCTTAAATAAACATTATAAATGTGATAATTGTAATCTTGTAAATGAGTAAAAAGTCTCAAAATTGTAGCTCAATTAATTTTGAAGTTATACATGAAACTGTGTATAAAGACATGTGTGTTTCAGGATTTTTTAGGCGTGTTTTAAACGGGACCGCGTTTCGTCACGCGGTCCTCATTAGTATAGCCCTACCCCCTGCTGCTCCAGTCATATAAATTGTTCTTCGCATGGGTGGAGCCGTTCACTCGCGACTCGCAGATAGCATCAGATAGCAATAGCATAGATATTTTGTTCATTGTTAGCTAGCTAATCAATTATGCCTCGTTCCTGCATCTTCCCAGGATGTTTTAATGGTCAGGGCACCTGCTACTGACCGTCTCCCTCCTCAGCCTCCGGACACCGCCGCCGCCTTTCCTGTTTCTTTTCTTTCTTTCTTTTTTTTTATTGCTAAGCCTGTGCCCTACAAGTTCACAAGCTCCTTTTTTGCTAAGAAAATGCGACAGGTCCATTGCATACTTAGTTATCAACGTGATTACTCTTTATCTTAATCACCAACACAGCCCCCGCATGCGATGTGTCGGGTCGGACCGGTGCAGCCGCGCGAGTCCGCTCATCTTCTAAACACATAACAGCGGAGTTATGAATTATAGTTGCGTCCTCAACTTTAAAAATAAAACCAGAGTTGTTTGTGCACTAAAAACAGCGTAACTCTTGGAAAAAGGAGCAAACAGAGCAGGTTTACTGATGAACCTGTCTTCCTCCTCCACACAGTTCAGCTCTGAGCGAGAGAGTCCTCCTACTTGCTCTCTGAGCTGCAGTGCTGCGCTGAAACCACGCCCACGTGCTGACACGCCCCCACAGTTCCAGACTAAGGGAAAATCATGTTTTTTCATGATTTTTGACACTTAATTTTATAAGGAAAACAATGTTTTTAATCAGTCAGATTTATATGGGTGATTAATAACACATATTTATGCCATGTGATAAACTAAAAACACAAATCTAATTTCACTTTACACGGTCTTTAATAAGTTGTAAAATTTAGCAAACAGATCTAACAGTGCTGGTTTATATCTCACATTTACAAAAATCAATAAACTCCACCAGTAACTGGTGGGAGGCCTTGGGGAAGACCTAGAAGTTGCTGGAGGGATTGTGTATCTTCTCTGGTCAGGGAACGCCCAGTGGCGCAAATGGGCGCTATGCCGTGGATGCACCGCATGGGGGCGCTGGACTTAAGGGGCGTCAAAAGCGTCTCTAGAAAAAAAAAAAAACGTTTTTCTAGCAGGCATTTTCTTTAACTGAATGAAATGACAATAACAGGAACAGCACTGATTAGGCGCCCCCCCCTGCTCCCTCACCTCCCTCCTCCTGTCTCTCTGCTCTCCCTTCACACACAGGTGCTGTGAGTGTGAACACGGCGCGTTATATATTTATTTATTTATTTATTTATTTATTTTTTCACTCGTGCACTGGAGCAGCAGAAAAAAACTTTCCAGGGCGCAAAACAGAAAAAGGGAGAAGGAAGTTGAAAAAAAGCCTTTCAATGTGGTTAAAAGATAGTAGGTAAGTACAGTCAGTGTTTTAGCAGGACAGGAGGCTTGTAAATATTCAGGTTTATTCATTCATTCATTCATTCATTCATTCAACCTTTATTTATACAGGCTAGCCTGCAGTGGCGTAACTTCCTGCAGGACTGGTATGGACGCGTCCCTACCAAAGTTGACCACTAGGGGGACAGTCCCCACCATTATTTTGTTCATATATTTTACTTTCTGTGCTGTGTATTTAACCCCATTCATGCAGCTACTCAGAAAGAAAAGAAAAAAGTTATCTCCGCTTCCCACCGTCAACGAACCCCGACAAAAAAAAAAAAAAAAAAAAAACTTCCGAACAGCTGTTCTGTCCAGCAGAGGCTCTGTCCGCGCATGCGCAGTTTGCAAGAAGCCATGACACGTAGAGGAGTCGTCTGATCACCCTACACGGCAAAATACGACCAAAAAGTAAGTAATTAAATTGTTTTGGTGCACAGTACTCATGGTGTTATTGTGTATTTACACAATTTACAGTGTGCATGCATTTCCTGAACGTAAGTAAATCGTTTTGATGACGTTTTGCGTGTAATATGTGCGCAACTTCAGGAGGAGCAAAAACTACGTTTGTTTATGTGTGAACAGTGCGCGCGAAGTTAGTCCGAGCTTTGTGAATTTAATTTAAACAATATAATCATCCTGCTGCAGAGGAGGGAGGGATGGAGGACGAGTTGAAGAAGTGGCTGCAGATACTTCTACTAGCATATTTAGCTCCATCTACTAGCATATTTAGCTCCATCACGGTGAAGCAATGAACAATCTGAAAACAATCTGAAAAGCTCTGAAACAGGTGGAGCACGTTCTTATTTATCTTGAAGCAGACACAGAGCCCAGCTAAAGTCTTAAAGTCCTCCTTCTCTGAGTCTGGCTGTTAGTTTCAGCATCAGGTGGACCAGCAGGTTGTTCATGCTGCAGGGCAAGACAGGTCATGCTGCTGCAATACTGTGGAATAAATGCTGATAATTGTTTTACTAACTTTAATTAAAATTGTAATGATAGTGTGCACTTACTGTTTTTAGTTTGGAGCAAGCCTGGATAGATTGTTGTACTCAGTGCAGCAGCTCCTACAGATTAAAGTCCTCTAAATAGCTTCATTTCATTTTCAGAGTTTCTATCGGCCAAATTGTGACATCAGATGTTTAGAAGATTCTTCCCAATGGACAAAGTGGATTCAACCTGCAGGTGAGTAAATGTTGTAAGTTACAATATATGAATTATTGGGGGAATGGTGGTGCAGAGGTCAGAGAAGGTGGGCCTGTGATTGGAAAGTCTCGGGTTCAACTCCTGGTACTGTCAACATCAAAATGTGGATGGAAAATGTGAAACACCCACACCTGCCTCCACCCTCATTTGCCCCACTCTGAGCCCTTGAGCAAGGCCCTTAACCTCCACCATCTGCTCCCTAAACAAGTCTCTCTTAAAAATGAGTTCTCGTGACTTCAGTGAGACTACTCACATTCCACTCCTGTTTGGTGTCAGTCAGACACCATTGCACGACTACAACTGGTCCAGAACGCAGCAGCTCGATTTTTAACCAGTACAGACAAAACAGAGCACATTACACCAGTCCTGGCCTCCCTGCACTGGTTCATCTTCGAATCCAGTTCAAAATTCTCCTGTATGTCTACAAATCGCTGAACAGTCCCCACCCCCCATCCCTGTTCCCTGAGGTCAGCAGACCAGTTACTTCTCACAGTTCCACTCGTCTTAAGGTCAGAGGAGACAGGGCCTTCTCTGTAGCAGGTCCAAGACTCTGGAATGAGTTACCTCTGCTCGTCAGACAGGCCCCCTCCCTCTCAGTTTTCAAATCCCGTTTAAAGACTCACTACTATTCAGTAGCTTTCAACACCAGATGATCTGTGTTTGAACCTGTTTGCTTCACACAGGTTGGTCGTTATATTTATTATCTGCAACGTTTTTATGTCTAAATTCCGTTTTTTTACTTCATTGTGTGTGTTGCCTGTTGTTTGTTTGTTTGTACAGCACTTTGGTTGGCCTTGTCGCTATTTTAAGTGCTCTATAAATAAAATGGCATGGTATGGGTATCTGTATAAATAAAGGGTAAATGAAAAAAAGAAATTAAATTATGTGACAGATATTTTCAACCTTCATTAAAACGTGTTGTACATTTATTCTTCCAGGTTCAGCTGACAGACGTGCCTGGAGCTGCAGAGCTGCTCGCTGGTTGACTGGACACCAACAGAACATCTGGAGTTGGACATTTCTTTTGACAAAGACTTTACAGATACACAGATGAAACTCCTCCAGAATTTTAACTTTTCAAACATGCTTCCAGCCTTGGTAGATGAATTTGTTGCAAAGAAGATGCAGCTCTGCCACAAACACTGCATTTTAAAGATATTAAGGTAAGTACATACACAACACATCAAGAGCACTGTATGAAGCTAGGGAGAAAATAACAATCTTAATTGTTGTTGTTTTTTACAAACCGGATTCCAAAAAAGTTGGGACACTAAACAAATTTTGAATAAAAACTGAATGCAATGATGTGGAGGTGCCAACATCTAATATTTTATTCAGAATAGAACACAAATCACAGATCAAAAGTTTAAACTGAGAGAATGTATCATTTTAAGGGAAAAATATGTTGTTTCAAAATTTCATGGCGTCAACAAATCCCCAAAAAGTTGGGACAAGTCCATTTTTACCACTGTGTGGCATCCCCCCTTCTTCTTACAACACTCAACAGACGTCTGGGGACAGAGGAGACCAGTTTCTCAAGTTTAGAAATAGGAATGTTCTCCCATTCATGTCTAATACAGTCAAAGTCAAAGTCAACTTTATTGTCAGAACTGCAATATGTACAGGACATACACAGGACCGAAATTGCGTTTCTCTCAGTCCCTCGGTGCAACAGTAACCATCTAAACACTAAACACTAAAACATTTAATAAACATAAGCATAAAATAGTAAAAGTGTAACACTGTCCTGAGTTTTTTCATAATAGTATAAAAGTATGAACATTTACACCAACACTGAAACACCAACACTGTTCAATTGTCTTGGGCCTTCTTTGTCACACCTTCCTCTTTATGATGCACCAAATGTTCTCTATAGGTGAAAGATCTGGACTGCAGGCTGGACATTTCAGTACCTGGATCCTTCTCCTACGTAGCCATGATGTTGTGATTGCTGCAGAATGTGGTCTGGCATTATCTTGTTGAAAAATGCAGGGTCTTCCCTGAAAGAGATGACGTCTAGATGGAGCATATGTTGTTCTAGAACCTGAACATAGTTCTCTGCATTAATGGTGCCTTTCCAGACATGCAAGCTGCCCATGCCACAAGCGCTCATGCAACCCCATACCATCAGTGATGCAGGCTTCTGAACGGAGCGTTGATAACAACTTGGGCTATCCTTGTCCTCTCTGGTCCGGATGACATGGCGTCCCAGTGTTCCATAAAGAACTTCAAATCGTGACTCATCTGACACAGAACAGTCTTCCATTTTGCCACACTCCATTTTAAATGACCCCTGGCCCAGTGCAAACGTCTGAGCTTGTGGAGCTTGCTTAGAAATGGCTTCCTCTTTGCACTGTAGAGTTTCAGCTGGCAACGGCGGATGGCACGGTGGATTGTGTTCACTGACAATGCTTTCTGGAAGTATTCCTGAGCCCATTCTGTTATTTCCTTGACAGTGGCATTCCTGTTTGAGGTGCAGTGACGTTTAAGGGCCCGGAGATCACGAGCATCCAGTAGAGTTTTACGGCCTTGACCCTTACGCACAGAGATTGTTCCAGATTCTCTGAATCTTTTGATGATGTTATGCACGGTTGATGATGATAACTTAAAAGTCTTTGCTATTTTACGCTGGGTAACACCATTCTGGTATTGCTGCACTATCTTTCTGTGCAACAATGGTGGAATTGGTGATCCTCTTACCATCTTGGCTTCTGAGAGACACTGACACTCTGAGAAGATCTTTTTATACCCAATCATGTTGTCAATTGACCTAATTAGTGTTAATTGGTCTTCCAGATGTTCTTTATATGCTCAATTTCCTTTTTCCAGCCACTTATTGCTATTTGTCCCAACTTTTTTGGGATTTGTTGACACTGTGAAATTTTGAATCAACATATTTTTCCTTTAAAATGTTACATTTACTCAGATTAAACTTTTGATCTGTCATCTATGTTCTATTACGAATAAAATATTGACATTTGCCATCTCCACATCATTGCATTCAGTTTTTATTCACAATTTGTTTAGTGTCCCAACTTTTTTGGAATCCGGTTTGTAGTATTATTTTCATTCATTCATTCAACCTTTATCTTTATTATCTTGTAATGCTCTTTTGACAATGCAAGTTGTTGCTGGAAGGTCCTATTTAAATAAAGTTTTTTATTGTTATTCCTGTTAACAATGTCTTTCTGTATCTTGCCTTCTTCCAAAGACTTTTTGTATAAAACTTGTGTGCTGATGAAATGAAAATGAAGGTGTTAATAACAATGTACAATGATCTGACAGGATAAATGCTAACTCAGGGTGTCATACAGCTGTTAAACTGCTACTCAGTGTCATACAGTTGTTACACTGCTAGTAAGGGTGTCATACAGCTGTTGAACTGCTAGTAAGGGTGTCATACAACTGTTATTATTATGACATACACAATTGTAAAAAGTACCGGTACTTTGTCAAAAAAAGCAGATGCAGCATTTTCGATTTCCGTCCCCACCAACTTTCAACACAAAGTTACTCCCTTGCTAGCCTGGTTGAGCCACGGGGACTCATTTACAAGAGGGACCTGTCTCACTCACACCAAACAACCATCCACTCTCACACTCACACCTAGGGTCAATTTAGAGTCACCAATCAGCCTAACAAGCATGTTTTTTGGTCTGTGGGAGGAAACCGGAGTACCCGGAGGAAACCCACGCATGCACGGGGAGAACATGCAAACTCCACCCAGAAAGGCCCCGGACCAGGATTTGAACCGGCAACCTTCTCACTGAGAGGCAGCAGCTCTACCAGTTGTGCCACCGTGCTTCCGTGCTAAAGCTAGCCTAATATAGGAATCATCCTATATTTGGCTGTTAAATAAATGTTGCCTCCCCTATAGACGTGATTTGTTTAATATTTTTATGAATATTTGATACGTGTTTATAAGTTTATGTGTGTATCAGACAAATTAGTCCTCAGTGTCACTATAGCCCTGAGACTCAAAAAGGTTGGTGACCCATGTTACCAACCTTTTTGGCAGAGGGACACTTGAGTTTAAATGTCTTATTCAATATCACTACAGTGGTGTGTGTTGTGATGTATCTGGTAAGTCAGATCAGATGAAATGTCCAGTCAGTAACTGTTATCCAACAAGGAGATCATTTAAATTAAAGTTTCATTTCTATTGTGGTTTGACTGCTGTATTTTTAAACCTACTTAACACAAAATTAATGTCATTCAGCTGTGAGGATGGAGAGAAGGAAGAGAAGATGACAGAGGAATCAGGACAGACTGGGGAAGGCAACAGGTTGGTCTAATGCAGGTGGAAGTGAGGGAACAGCTACTTAATCCCAAGCAATAACATGTAAACATTATTTTTAAAAACTGTATTAAGATCTGTAATTTTTACAACTAATATATAATGCTTTTTTGACCATATGACAGTGCAGAATGCCACAGACAAAGGGTGAAGGAGACAGACACGAGGTCAGTGATAGAGGAGACAAGTGATGACATCAGGTAGGAATAATTACATTAGGGAGGCAACAAAAACCTATACTGTATACCATGATGGTTTGAATTTCTGATGACCATCTTTCATTGTCTTCTTTCACGGAAAGTAACAGTTTAAATGTCATAAATGTTAAAACACTGACATGGACTCCAGGCTGTTAAGATTTCATATTTTCGCTACATAAAATATTGAGCACTGATTACCACTACTGCTATATAGTTGTACTTTATTAAACTTATTATTTGTTTATGATTGGAATGATCACCTGATATAATATGTAACATAAAAAAAATCTGTAATATTGCTACTGTATTTTCTAAGTGCATGACTAAGGGAGGAAAGCTGTATGAGGCGGCAGGTAAAAAAAAGGGGGGGGGGCGCCGTTGATGTTTTCGCATCCACCTCAAAAATATGTAGTTGCGCCCCTGCCAGAACGAGGTGAAAAGTGTCGCTGCGGAGGGGAATGTCTGGGTGTTGCCTCTGCGACCCGATTACAGATCAGCAGTAGATGAGTGGATGAATAACCTCCATACATTATAGAAATCTAAAAATTTGAAGCATTGCATTTTTTTTTCTTTTTAATCAATGTACAGTATTTGGAAATGCACATCACCATCAGAGGGTGCAGCACCCTCTGTACCCCTTCTTCTCACAGCTTTGGAAAGACACTTGCTAATTGTTTCTTGTAGCCAAACAGCCGAATCGCCACCCTTTGAAGGTTTTTATCAACATTATCCAAAGTTGTGCTTTTAGCTACTGTAAATCCATTCCATTCACAGGACCTCCCCGGAAAATCCCCCATCCATGACCCTCTTTCCTTTTTTTTTTTGCAAACCTCTGGTATCTGCAATGGCTGAGACAGACCTCCCACCCTCTGTCATCGTTGCTTTATGCAGAGTAGCCTTGGACTCAGTTCAAGTTAGATGCAACATAAGAAGTCTATTGTTCAGAAGCACGCAAATTCACAATTAAGTTGTGCAATAATAAATCTGAGCTCCAGGGGAGGTTGTGCTTTGCAGAGTGCTTAAGATTAATTAGGAACATTAAACTGCTCGTTCTTAAAGGAGCGGAAAAAGAACAACTTGCTTGTCCCCAACTCGCTCCTTTGTTGTTCTCTAATACAGTTAAAGTGCTGCAGGGGGACATTGTATACTCAGCATGAACACAGGGTGATAATAATTCATTACAGCATTTATCTGCTACCTTCACTTTCATTTCTTCTAGACCCACTGTTGCAACAGTTGTGGTCGGCGGCTTGTTCTTCTTCTCTTCTTTTTGTGGTCTGAGCAGACGCTGTAGCCGGTGCTTGATCACCTGGTTTTACCAAGAGCGCAGCAGTGAGGAAGAAAAGTGGCCAAAATGAGGAAATGGAGAGAAGAAAAGCAGAGGTAAGAACACTTCATCTCACAATTTTAGGATTGCTCTCCTACACTTCATAAATTACTATAATATTAAATGCTCGGCAGCTGAAGCAGGGGCAGAGCCAAAACAGCGAGCAATGGCCCTCTACAGCTCTGCACCCCAATAAACAGTCAAGCTCTTCAAAGTCCTGTTTAGGCCTTTAGAAAACTGCAGAGTCATCCATTAACTTAATAGCTGGTGACATATATTCAGTAGCAGCCATATGATATGCATAGCACTTTGACTTATATTAAATGAAAAGTGTTAAATGTTATTTATTAGCATTAGTCACCTGCAATGCTGTCTCACTTTTGGAGGCTTGCTTCGGGTTCCTAGCTGCAATGTGGGATCCTCTGCACTCTTGTGCATGAAGGACAGCCTTTTTAAGTTAAAAGTTTTTGTCTATCCATTGTGCCGTAAGACTAATCAGGCTAACGGAGCTAACATGACGTCCAAATGTAGATTTCACAATAAAAGTAGCTAATTAGAGCTCAGCAGATCTGCAGGTCTGAGCTGAATTAGCTGACTGCATGAACACTGTACCTCGTAGATGTAATCCAGTATTTCTAAAACTGTCAGGATGCTGGCTCCAATGAACAGGCCCATTTGTCCACCAATGTCACCTAAAAAAGAAAATACATAAGCATCTATGTCGAAGCACAAATAATACAATGGCTGTTCCCTGTCTGCTGCTAATGGTTATAACGCAGCTGTGCCTTGAAAACACCTTGTTCTCTACTTTGGCGAGCCTTTTGTAAATTATATAAAATGGAAGAAAAACAGGCAGCAGATTTCTTACCTAACAAACCTGCAACATCGTACGCTTTCTTCTGTTCGATTGTCTCGTAGTTCAAAGCTTCGAAAAAGATATCCAACACCAAGAAGTTGTCTCTAAAAACAAAGACAATTGCGTAAAAAGGCATTGAAAACAAAACAAAAAAACACTATGAAACACCAGCCTCATATTTTAACTCGCCACAAACACCCGTAATTTCACGAAATAAATCGACGTCTTTATGCTCCCTGGTAACTCGTGATGGCATAACAAGGCCTGTGGTGCCTTTGAACGGATCTAACGAGCGATTATGAGATAATGAAGTCTTTCAGGGTTTAACTGAGATGAGCAGGACGAGCACTGACAGCACGCTCCTCCTTCACTCACGTCTCAAATCTCTCTGGAATTTCTGAAATCTGGTCCTTACGCCTAAGATGGCGGCGCGTGCAAACGTTGCGGCTTCTCTCTCTCCCAGCAACACGGTGCTTTCGTCTGTCTTGTCCTGCACGCCGCAATTTGCCGGCACGTCTTTGTCTTGTCTACGTGTTCAAGAACGCAAGTATAGCCGTGAATTCCTGCTTGATGTCGGAAAAACCGCTCATTTGGGAATAAACAGCGAACTCCACGAGAAGCTACATGAGCTCGAGGTGGAGCTACTTGAGCTTCGTGACTGCGAGCTGCTCTGGAAGCCAGCCCCGACCTTCCCTTCATCGCGCCCGCCGTGGAAGTACCACAAGCGGCGTGACGCTTCACCGCGCCCGCCATGGAAACGCCACAAGCGGCGTGACAGGAAACAGAAGCGGGGTAAACGCGGAGGTATCAGAGCTAGGCTAGCAGCTAGCCCACACAGGCCGGCGATCCCATCCATGGTTCTGGCTAACGTGCGCTCCTTGGACAACAAATTGGATTATATACGCCTGCTACGAACGTCACAAAAGACTGTGAGAGACTGTTGTGTGTTTGTATTCACGGAAACGTGGCTCAACAACAACGTTCTGGACCACGCTATCCAGTTGGAGCAGCTAACATGCTACAGAGCGGACCGAACCCTCGAGGGAGGTAAGACAAGGGGAGGGGGGCTCTGTGTTTACATCAACAACGCATGGTGTCGTGATGCTGCTGTGGTCTACAAACACTGCTCACATTTAGTGGAGTTCATGACTATTAAATGCAGACCGTTCTTTTTACCGAGGGAGTTTACAGCTGTTTTGATTGTTGCTGTATATATCCCCCCAAGCTCCAACAGCAAAGATAGAGGTGAGGCACTAAATGAACTATATCTGCACATCAGTGAGCAACAAACAGCCCATCCTGATGCTTTTCTCATCACGGCTGGTGATTTCAACCATGCAGATTTAAAGAGTGTTCTTCCAAAAACATACAGAAACATAAACTTTGCAACAAGAGGAAACAACACCCTGGACCAGGTTTACACCACCATGAAAAATTCCTACAGAGCCATCCCCCTCCCCCACATTGGTGCTTCTGACCATATCTGTGTTATGCTAAAGCCAGCATACAGGCCACTGGTGAAAGTCACAAAACCAGTCCGCAAGCAGATACGAGTGTGGCCAGAGGGGTCTTCAGAGGCACTCCAGGACTGTTTTGACACCACAGATTGGAGTATGTTCAAAGAAGCTGCTACCACAAACAACACCACATGTCTCCAGGAGTACTCAGACACTGTATGTTCATACATCACCAAGTGCATTGATGATGTAACCAACCTTAAAACCATCACTGTTCGGGCTAACCAGAAGCCATGGCTGACAGCTGAGGTTCACAGACTCATGAAAGCCAGGAATGCTGCCTTCAAAGCGGGAGATCAGGTGGGCCTGAGGGCAGCCAGAAACAACCTGGACCGGGGCATCAGAAAGGCAAAGAAGCAGTATTCTGGGAAAATAGCTCACCGTTTCAAGGACAGCAGGGATACACGCAGTCTGTGGCAGGGAATACAGACCATCACAAACTACAAACCACCCCCCCAGACCTGTGACAGCTCAGCCTCTGCGCTGAATGAACTGAATGAGTTCTTTGCTCGGTTCGAGGCAAGTAACAGCACACCAGCACATAAACTCCCCCCCTCTCCTGATGGCCAGGTGCTGACGCTGTCCTCAGACAGCGTAAGGCGATCATTCATCAAGATTAACGCCCGGAAGGCCTCTGGTCCTGACAACATACCTGGTCGTGTGCTGAAGGACTGTGCAGGGGAACTCGCAGCGGTCTTCACGGACATCTTTAACATCTCACTGAGCCAGGCCATCGTCCCCACCTGTTTCAAAGCCACCACCATCATCCCTGTCCCAAAGAAGGCAACGCCCGCATGCCTCAATGACTATCGCCCAGTAGCACTCACCCCCATCCTGATGAAGTGCTTTGAACGGCTAGTCATGAAAAGCATCACATCTGTCCTCCCTGACTCCCTGGATCCCTTCCAATTTGCATACCGACCTAATCGCTCAACCGACGATGCCATCTCCTCTGCCCTTCACACAGCTCTCACACATCTGGACACGAAGGACTCCTATGTTAGAATGTTGTTCATCGACTTCAGCTCGGCATTTAACACCATCATCCCCCAACAGCTCATCCTTAAACTGGACAGTCTGGGGCTGAACACCTCAATGTGTAACTGGCTGCTAGACTTCCTGACCGGGAGACCACAGACAGTGCGGGTCGGGAGTAACACATCTAGCACCATCACATTGAACACAGGGGCCCCACAAGGATGTGTGCTGAGCCCCCTTCTATTCACCCTGCTAACACACGACTGCACACCATCGTACAGCTCCAACCACTTCATCAAGTTTGCGGACGACACAACAGTGGTGGGTCTCATCAGCAACAACGATGAGACGGACTACAGGAACGAGGTGAGCCGCCTGGCCTTGTGGTGCGGACACAACAATCTCACTCTCAACGTGGAGAAGACAAAGGAGATTGTTGTGGACTTCAGGAAGAAGGATGCCCAACATGCCCCTCTGACCATCAACAGCACCGCAGTGGAGAGAGTAGACAGCACCAAGTTCCTGGGAGTGCACGTCTCAAAGGACCTGTCCTGGAGCAGGAACACTGCAGCACTGGCAAAGAAGGCTCACCAGCGTCTCTACTTTCTCCGCAAGCTGAAAAGGGCTGGAGCTTCAACCCCCATCATGAGCACCTTCTACAGAGGTGCCATAGAAAGTGTCCTGACCAGCTGCATCACTGTGTGGTTTGGTGCATGTACTGCATCCTGCCGCAAGAGCCTCCAGCGCATTGTGAGAGCAGCTGAGAAGATCGTGGGCACCTCCTTGCCCTCACTGCAGGACTTACACAGCAAACGCCTCACTCGGAAAGCCCACCGCATGGCAGGTGATCCCACACACCCACTACACAGCTGCTTCAGACTGCTGCCATCAGGGAGGAGACTGAGGAGTCTCCAGGCTCGAACCAGCAGACTGAGAGACAGCTCTGTTCATCAGGCAGTCAGAATGCTAAACACTCTGCCTGCTCTGCCCCCCCTCCCATTTGAACTGCCTTAACACTAAAACTTTCTCACACATTACCACACAACACAAAGATTTTAACACTAGACTCTGTGTCATCAAACGGGTTTTCACTAAACTCTCGGTCATGTGCTCATACAGTTTGCACTACTTCTCATACTTGCACTAATGTCTGTATTACATCACTGCCTATAATCATAATACTGTTTACATTCTCTGTTTACATTTATTAATACTGTTTACTTTTATTACTACTGCTTACATGTAATTACTACTGTTTACATTTATTTACACTACTCTAATATCTACACCACTGCTGGTACATATACAGTGTGCTCTGAACGGTCTTATTTAGGTCTTATTTAGGGATGCCCAATGTGCCTTACTGCATATGCCACTTTTTGCCTCTATAACAACATCAACTACTACCTCATACATATACTGTGTACATTGACTCATACGCTGCTTTGCCACTTTGCAAATGTCAATGCTAGAAACCTTTAGTTTATTTTAGTTATACTTTTTATACTCTTTTTTTATACTAGTATGCAAAAACTCAGGACAATATTATGTTCATTAAATGTTTAATGTTTTAGTTTTAGAGTTGGTGTAAATTTTCATACTCTTATACCACTATGCAAAAAACTCAGGACAGTGTTAGTTTTACTATTTTATGCTTATGTCTATTATTATATGTTTCAGTGTTTCAATGTTTAGATGTTTACTGTTGCACCGAGGGACTGAGAGAAACGCAATTTCGGTCCTGTGTATGTCCTGTACAGTACATATTGCAGATCTGACAATAAAGTTGACTTTGACTTTGACTTTGACTGATAAATGTTGTGAGCCGTCATACGCTGTCTGGTTTAGCCATGTTTACTCACTACCACATTCATGTGATTAGAGAAGGATTACAGATTATCACTGCGCTGAATTTAATGAAAGTATTGGCAAGTACTTCATTTAACACATTGTAGACGTCCATTAAATTGCAAAAAAACTTGATCATTATTTTAGTAAAACTGATCTTTGCTCTCCTTCACCTAATACTGATCTAAATGATCATTTGTGTGTGGGGGTTTTGTCCTTAGGGTGGACCAGCCTCTGTCTGAGAGTCCTGCTGGGTTTGAAATGTACTGGGATGTTGTGTTTGTTGAACATCCTTCTGAAATTCTCTGATAGTCCAGCCACATAAGGGATGACAATGTTTTTACGTCTGTTCACCTTTTTCTGTTCATTAGTGTGATCTGACAAATGAAGCAATTCATTCCTGCTCTTATAACACAATGCAGTAAACTTTCACCACTGTTAGGTTAAATCAGGGGTCTGCAACCTTTACGATCAAAAGTGCCATTTTTGCACCTTCGTTCACTAAATGAAACGTGCCCAGAGTGGCAAAAGCTGCTGCAATTGTCATTATCAACTGGAGGCCCATGGGCCGCTTTAAGTTTGTCAGAGGAGGGCTTTTTATGAAATTACAAAACTAAAAATGATTGTTTACACTTATTGATGTATTTTTTAATTTTGAGACAAAAGAAATTCCTTCCTTCCTTCCTTCCTTCCTTCCTTCCTTCCTTCCTTCCTTCCTTCCTTCCTTCCTTCCTTCCTTCCTTCCTTCCTTCCTTCCTTCCTTCCTTCCTTCCTTCCTTCCTTC
>JBBPBX010043227.1:7770-28016 GCA_038048925.1 Garcialebias charrua | reverse complement strand
GTCCCCAAACTGCGGCCCGCGGCCGGATGCGGCCCTCCTCCACATTTGGTCCGGCCCCCAGAACAATACCAGAGAACATTTAGATTTTTTTCATATGTGTATTTGTATTTGATAATAAAGTTGGACGTTTGCAATAAAATGTTCCTTAGTTATGAACTATTTTGAACTATTGTTCCACATTTAATTTATTGTGTCAACGTTTGGGGAAAAACCCTGACACATCAAAAACCTGACATTCTGTTCCACCCTTTTGCGGTCTGTGCCCCTATCTGGCAACCCTCAGAAAAACAATCCTAAACCCGCCCCTCTCAAAGACGGAACTGAATAATGGTGAAAAGATTAGGTAAGAGAAAAATTGATTCAGAATGCAGGGCATTTAAGCTGCAGTGGACAAATGATTAATTTTTTGTTCAATGCAAAGAAAAGGCTGTCTGTCTCATCTGTAAAGAGGCGGTGGCGGTATTCAAAGAATACAATCTGCGGCGACACTATGAATCCCGTCACAAAGACAAGTATGATAGCTTGTATGGCCTAACATGCTAACGCGGAGGGGCTAACGCTAATGCGCGCAGCCTTTTGGATGGACACCGCGGAGAAACGGCTCCCAGTAAGTTATTCACTACTAATTAACTATTTATTATTGTTCCAACATCTGTGAAGAACCCAGAGAGGGTTATTTGATTGTGCTTTCTGGAAAACAATAGCCTACATGTTTACATTTAGGCACTCCTGCAATCGTCACACTTTTTCCTGTTACAAACTGACTCCGGCCCCCCACCAGAGAAGGGAAAAGTTATGTGGCCTTCACAGGAAAAGTTTGGGGACCCCTGGTCTAATTGTTTAAATTCAATTAAAAAAAACAGAGAAATCAGGTTTTTTCTTTAGAAATTTACATTTGTGTATATGAAATTTAGCCTTAGGAGCTGTATGTAACTTTTCTAACAATATATTTTTAACATATTTCTTCACTCTGTCACTATCTACTGACAGACTGATTTTAGACAAGTAATCTCTGAAAAAAACTATTGTCCCCTTGCTTCTCTAAAAGCATTTCTAAAAAGCCACAGTGACACGCCGTTAACCAGCCAATAAAAACAGAGTTTGTAACCAGCCAATAAAAACAGAGCTTGAATTTGAATCAGCCAATAAAAACAGAGCTTGAATTTGAATTTCAGCAGAGCAAGGGGTAACAGAGCCATATATGGCTGTTAGGGGGAGGGACCAGAAACGTGTCTCTGTTCAAAATTTTCCTAAGTTCCAGCGTGTTCCAGAAATTACATACTGAACCTTTAATGATTGACGGATTAAAAAGATCTTCGTATTCATTTTGCCACAATCATTTTGCCACTTTTGCCACCCAAACAGGACATGTTCCCAATACTGTATAACTGAAAGCCTGCTTGCACTTTTGAGTCAACATGGTTACAAAAACTTTGCCAAAACAATTTAGAACGAGGACACATCCAGAACAAATGAGTAACGGACTCAGGGCAGAGATCACAAAAGGAACTGTTCACCACAATGTTAGAGTTGAATTTCTTTAAATAGTCTTTGGCTGGGTAGATCCTGTGTAAGAGTTTGAAGGACACTTCTTTTACCTTGTTAGTGAGAAGAAAGTGATTTGGGAGCAACCAGGTAGATTTCCAAGAAATATTATTCCGAAAGCGATTCCAATATGGTACAACAGCAGGCGTAGAAGTCACATCTCTCTGAAACAAGGATCTGATTGTTTTATTATTGTTCCGAAGAAGAGGGAGAAGACATATTTTGCCAACAGGAGAATGTATGGGAGTCAGAGTGGGAGACTGATGATAAGTGAGTCTTGGTCTTTGTCTGTATAACATGCAGATCTCTGTAGAAATAGCACCAAAAACTTTTGCATATTCTCCAGGAGAGATGGGAAAATTAAATTTAGAGAGAAAGGCCTCATAACCCAGCAACGTGCCAGCACTGTCAAACAGTTGATCTATCAAAATAATGTTACGATTAAACCATGAGTCAAGAAATAAAGTTTTTTTCTTATATAAAATATCCTTATTATTCCATATGAAGTATCGATGAGGAGAGAAGTTGTGTTTGTAGATGAGTGACCAAGACAAGAAGGCCTGACGGTGAAAATTTGACAGTTTGATTGGGAGTTTTTGTATATCAAAATTACAGACCAAAAAGAAGTTCAGACCACCAAGTTTAGAGAAAATATGGAATGGTATGATGTTCCAAATAGAGGTTGGTGAATTAAAAAATTGACGAATCCAATTTATCTTGAAAGTATTATTCAAAGTAGAGAATGATAAACAATTAAGTCCTCCATTTTCATATGAATTCATTAGAGTAGATTTCTTAATGTAGTGAATTTTGTTTTTCCAGACAAAGTTAAATAATAATTTGTCAATTTCTTTTTCATTTTTATTGTCAAGTTCCAACGCCTGTGCAGCATAAATGAGCCTGGAGAGGCCTTCAGCTTTAGTAAGCAGAATGCGACCACGTAGTGAAAGATCTCTTATTAACCACTGATTAAGTCTTTTTCTAGTTCTTAGAATTAGAGGCTCATAATTTAGAGAGCTTCTTCTTTTCTGATCTTTAGTGATGGTTATACCTAAATAAATTAGCTCATTTTTAACTGGTATGTCTGCAATTGAGGTTTTGGAGCAGTCCTTAACAGCCATTATTTCACATTTCGTGAGGTTAAGATAAAGACCAGATGCTTTAGAGAAAGTATTTATTTCTTTGATGGCTAATGGGATTTGATTCTCGTCCTTTAAAAATAAGGTAGTATCATCTGCCAGCTGTGTCAGAGTAACAATTTTATCAACAATAGAGATCCCTTTCAGAGGACTGGATTTAATATGATCGGCCAGAAGCTGAGCTACTAAAAGAAACAGGTAGCGGGAGACTGATCTGAGTCTGATCCCTCTGCAGATGTTGAATCTAGGAGAGGAGCCGTTTTTTTAGTTTGATGGAGCTGTTGTTGTTTTTGTACAAGGTTTTAATGATAGCACTAAAGAATGTTCCAAATCCAAATTTACTTAGACTTTGAAAAATAAAACCATGTTCTACCGTATCAAACGCTTTAGAGAAGTCCAAGAATAAGATAAAACCATTATCGTGAACAAATTCAGGATAATCTAAAATGTCCAAAACGAGTCTTATATTAAAAAAATAAATAAAATGTCACATTTTTGTCATCTGTGTATGTTTCCCATACAAGACGAAATTCGTCTCTGCATTTAACCCAACCACCACCAGTGCAGTGAGCAGCCATAGAAAGCGCCCGGGGAGCTGGGGAAATAGGTGTGCACTCATAGACACCCCAAGGTGTGTAGTGGCCGGGGCCGGGGTTTGAACCTGCTGTGTCCTTCGGGTCCCAAGTCGGCAGCCCTGCCTCTACACCATCTTGGTCCCATATTATTTGTGATATGTCTATTTTTCATAAAACCAGATTGGGTTTCATCAATAATTGAGTGGAGAACAGATTTTAATCTTTTAGCAACAACTGAAGCAAATATTTTGTAATCATTATTAAGAAGACAAATGGGACGCTGTAGGAGGTGGTGAAGAGACGACACAGGAGAGGGGATGTAGATCTTCACTTTTAATCAACTCCTACTAAACTGGCGGGAAACACCCAACACCGCCTTATATATCCAATACCACATCCGGTCCTCTGGACCTTTCACAATAAAACATCCTGTAATGCCTTCGGTCCACTGGGTGTGAGTAGAGCCCCCTAGTGGTCCACCACACACGCCCCCCCAGAACACCCAGTAAGGTCCATCACTAGTCCCGCATTTTAGGTTTGATCAAACGACCAGAACGGCTGAACCTGGGCCCTGCAGAACCAGTCTGATGAAGCGGAGGGCTACGAGGAGGGTCTGCCGAAGATTCGGGCTCCAATGGACGTTGAGAGTCTCTGGAAGAAGGACCGCAGTCCGTTAGCAATGTGGATGGAGGTCTGCCCCTGCGAGGAGCCTGGGCCGTAACAACCTGATCATCTGACATAACATGAGCTGGTTTAAGCCTATCGATAGACAGTCTCAGTTAGGGCTGGGCGATATGGAAAAAATCATATATCACGATATGGACTTTTTTATATCACGATAACGATATATATCACGATATATACAACACGATGTGTGTGTGTGTGTGTGTACAGGAAAAATTTGGACCAAAGTTTTTTTATTTTATTATTTTACTACAGATAGTTACAATTATAAGAATGTGAACAAAAAGAACAAGGAAATTTGGACCAAAGTAGAAACTAGATCTACCTAAGATCTACCTTAATTCAAGGAGTACGATTATGGAATGACTTAATGCCAAATGACAAATGTTAAGGAAGCCAAATCATTCCTTGTATTTAAGAAACTGGTAAAAAATGAATTGCTAAAAAAAAAATGAATCTAATTTAATGTGTGATATATGTGAATTGAAAATTGACTGAGTTATTTACTTATTTTGTTATTATAGAAAATATTGTTTGAACTGTTATTAGATGAATAAGGAGCAGATTTAATAAGATTTATTCTTCATCTGCTACCTTTCATTTTATTTTTTTTTTTTCTATTATGAATACGTTAATTGTTGTATTTCATATTATAAAATGAATAAACTAACAAACAAACAAACAAACAACTCCTTTTCTACTTTGGTCCAAATTTTTCCTGCAGGTGGCGGTAAAACAACAGCTGCTAATGAAACTCACGAAGAAGAAATCCGCTCTGAAGTTGGAGTAAATAAAGCAAGAAACAGAAAAGAGAAAACGTTGCGTTTGATTCCGGTTCTGTTGTGTCTCTGGTCTGTTTTGTATTGGTTAACTGGACCCGAGTTCGGACTCTGGGTTCGTGTCCTCTGGACCCATTTTGTCTCCGAGTTTCAGCGGAGCGAAATAATGGAAGCTAACAAGGTGAGCTTCCCCCTCTTTTTGGTAAAAGTTATTCTTCTTGGGCTGCCTGTGCAGCTGTTTTCTCCTTGTTGAGACACCGGCTTCATGCGCCTGCGGCTCTGTTGCTCTCGAGTTTAACAACGTAAAGCATGTGTCGCAAACCCGCGCGTGCGTCAAACATAAAGCAGCGCCGTCATCTCGCAAAACCCCATATGAAGCTTCTTTGCGACAGTTATTTTTTTATTCTTATTTATCACGATAGAGACGATAGAAGGAAAGTAGCACGATAGACACGTTTCTATCGTCCCCACGATATATATCGTCATATCGCACAGCCCTAGTCTCAGTACGACCCCCTAAATCTAAAAGGAAATGTTTCGGACCTGGTTGAAGAACCCGAAACGGTCCATCATACAAAGGCTGTAGTGGTGTCCTGTGTGCATTGTGTTTGACAAAAACAAATTTAGAGGACTCCAGACTCTTAGGGACAAACGACTGCGGTAAACAATGGTGTACCGGGCCGGGGACACGAAAAGGGGCCTCCTGAGGTGAAAAATGTAGCAACGGTGGGGCGAACTGTGGTGAGGGTACCTCAGGTAAAAACTCCCCGGGGACGCGCACAGGTTGACCGAAAACCAGTTCAGCCGGGGAAGAGCTCAGGTCCTCTTTGGTTGCGGTACGTAACCCCAACAAAACCCAGGGAAGACGGTCAATCCAGTTGTCACCGGTCAATGCAGCGCGAAGTGCGGCTTTCAATGACCTGTGAAACCGTTCACACAAGCCATTAGCTTGGGGGTTGTAAGCGGTGGTCCTGTGAACGTTAGTCCCCAGACCCTTGGCCATGGTAGACCAAAGTTCAGAAACAAACTGCGGGCCCCTGTCCGATGTAATGTCTGAAGGGGGGCCAAAACGCGCCACCCAGGTAGACAAAAATGCCCGGGCCACCACTGCAGATGTCGTGGATGTCAGAGGAACCACCTCAGGCCACCTGGTGGTCCGGTCTATCATAGTCAGCAGATGAGTAAAACCTTGTGACGGAGGCAGAGGGCCTACCAGGTCTACGTGCACATGATCAAACCGCCGACCTGGGATGGAGAAGGGTTCCAAAGGTGCTTTGGTGTGTCTGTTAACCTTAGCACGCTGGCATGGGACACACGCTGCTGCCCACTCCTTAACCGCTTTACGCAGACCGGGCCAAACAAACTTTGAACTGACCAGTTTCACAGAGGCTCTAACACCTGGGTGAGAAAGGGAATGTAAGGAGTCAAAAACGCGGCGTCGCCATGAAACTGGAACCAGGGGGCGGGGCCTGCCAGTAGAAACATCACAGAGCAGGAGAGGACCCCGTCATTCACCTGCCGTTCCTCCAACTCGAGGCCTGTGGGCCCGGACTGGAGCTCGAGTATTTCTGCGTCGCTACGTTGGTCCGCAGCCATAGCAGAAAAATCGATGCCAACGTACACGGGAGAGATCAGCACCCGAGAGAGACAGTCAGCCACCACGTTGGATTTTCCAGCCACATGCTGAATGTCTGTAGTAAATTCAGACACCGCTGCGAGGTGGCGTTGCTGGCGAGCAGACCAGGGGTCAGAAATTTTTGACATCGCAAACACCAAGGGTTTGTGGTCAACGTATGCAGTGAACCGGCGACCCTCCAGGAAAAACCTGAAGTGGCGTGTGGCCAGGTAAAGCGCCAGCAACTCTCTGTCAAAAACACAGTATTTAATGTTGAGTTTTCATGTTCACCGGCGTTGTTTTCTTGTTCAGCACTCATGTTAAGAACCACACTTCTTTCCGTCAGATAGCTGTAGCTTCTTTATTTCGAGTGGCACACATGTAAACTCTTCTTCTACAGCAGATCTAGAACAGCGCTACCTACACACAAGAAACTCACTGCCCCTAGTGGACAACAACGATATAACATGCACACATAATAACAACAATAACATAAGATGAGAACATATTCCAACACCCCCCCTTGTTCTCATCTTCTTTACCTTCTAGACCTTATTGTCCAAAAAACCATCCTTTGAATTTCAAAAGTTTTGTCTTTGATGCAGGTTTGGTTAAGATGTCCGCCAACATATTTTCAGATGAACAGTACACCACTTTGATCCTTTCCTCTCTTAGTGCATCACGTATAAAATGATACTTTACATCGATGTGCTTGGATCTCTGTCTGTTCACAGGGTTTTTACACAATGCAATGGCTCCTTGGTTATCACCATGAAGCAGTGTGCAGCTGTACTTCTTGTTATCAATGCCATTTAAAAGTTGACATAAATACAGGCTTTCTTGTGTAGTAGCTGTTAACCCAATGTACTCAGCCTCACATGTGGAAAGAGCCACAGTTGGTTGTTTCTTGGATTTCCAGGAAATGGCTGGACCTTGTGGTGTTAAACTGAAACAATAACCCGTGGTGCTGCGTCTGTCCTCCACTGAGGATGCCCAGTCCGAGTCACTGTAAGCTATAAGTTTCAAGTCTTCCTTGTTCTTCTTGAAATTTAATTCGTAGTCACTAGTACCTTTTAGATACCTTAAAACATGTTTAGCGTTTATTAAATCCTCTTTCATAGGTTTAGCTAATGTCTGGGAAAGTTTGCTTACTATCCAACTGATGTCTGGTCTGGTGCAGGTCATAGCATAGATCAGACTACCTACTATCTCACGATAGTTCGTAGGATCTACTACATTTGTTTTGTCGCTCTCATGATTTTCTTTGTGATCGAGCTTTGGTTCACATGGGGTGGATCTGGGTTTGCAGTCTAGCATCCCGTATTTTTCTAACACTTTTAGGATGTATTTCTCTTGGCTCATTTTTATTCCATCTTCTCCTTGTTCAAAATGTATACCTAAAAAGTTTGATATTTTTCCTAAGTCCTTCATGTTAAACTTTGATTTCATTGTTTCTTTGAAACTGTTCAAAATCTCAATGCTGCTAGCAGCGATGATCAGGTCATCCACCCAAATGAGCACGATAATCGTGTCGTTTTCAGTTTGTTTTCTGTACACACAATGATCAACTAGATTTCGTTCAAAGTTGTCTTGTTCAAGGTGATCGTTCAATAGTTTGTACCAATTTCTCCCTGATTGTTTTAATCCATATAAGGACTTCTTTAATTTATACACACATCTCGGTCCTGTTTCTGTTTGTTGTTCAAACCCCTCTGGTTGATCTATGTAAATTTCTTCCTCAATTGGGGCATGTAAATAAGCTGTTTTGACATCCATCTGATGTACTTTAAGGTCGTTTTGAACTGCTATCTGCATTAATGCTCGTACTGACGTTATATTAGCTGTTGGTGCAAAAGTTTCATGGTAATCTATACCTTCTGTTTGGCTGTAGCCTTTAGCTACAAATCTTGCTTTGTAAATCTCTTTTCCTTCATTTTCTTTAAGTGTATATACCCATTTTCCTCCAACTGAATTCCTGCCCTCTGGTAGGGTGCTCAGTTCAAATGTTTCGTTTTCTTTGAGCGAGTCAATTTCATCCCTCATGGCTTGTCTCCATTTTTCTGCATGTGGTGACTTCTGAGCCTCATTGAATGTTTGAGGGACACCAAATACAGCCTTGTAGCAATGATCGATAGTTATTTGTGTCGCATCTGATTGGTAATCTTCGAGGTATTTTGGGGGTCTTCTCTCTCTTTTTGGATAACGATCATTTTGCTCTGTTTGAGTTTGTTCATGGTCAGTTTTACTCTCAGTGATATAATCTGAAAACTCGCCATTTTGAGTTTCTTGAAGAGTAACTTCCTCTTTGTCACTTGGGGTGACATTTTGGGTAATGTCCTGAGTTAATGGTGTTACATCCTGTCTATTTTCCTGCATTGGGTATCTGTCACTCTGGATCCCTTGCTCCCAAACATCTGTCTGTGTTTGTTGGTCAACACCATTTTCTTTGATGAATTTTACCAGCCTGTGTTTGGAAACTTTTCTCATCTGTGGGTGGTACACTAAATAAGCTGGGCTGTTTTTGTTGTACCCTAAAAACAGTCCCCTTTCTCCTCTTGAGTCTAGTTTCTTGTGTTGGTTGTTGTATGAATAACATTCTGATCCAAATACCCACATATTTGAAAGATTTGGTTTTCTTCCTGTCATTAAGAAATATGGGGTGTCCTTGGTTCTGTTATTATAGCATCTGTTGCGAATGTGGGCAGCACACTGAATGGCATATGGCCACAGTTCTTTAGGTAATCCCTTTTCTGATAACATACATCTTCCCATTTCAAAAAGTGTTCTCCATTGTCTCTCTGCTTTTCCGTTTTGGTGTGGGGAGTATGGTGATGATGTTTCGTGTCTAATGCCTTTATCTCTGAGTAGTGTTTGAAAGTCGTTACCTGTGTACTCAGTACCATTGTCCGACCTAAAACACATAACATTCCCATAGGGTGCCCAGTCTGCCAGAAACTTCTTTGTCGCTTCAGTCGCTTCACTTTTGTTTTTCAGAAAATAGACTGCAACAGCCCCAGAGAAGTCATCAGTAAAAGAAATGACATACCTGTGTCCCTCTAAGCCTGTAGGGGTAACAGGTCCTGACAAATCAGTATGGACCAACTCTAGTGGCTTGCTCGTTCTAACATCTGACTCCTTGTTTCTGTTGTTAATAAATTTCCCTTCTGTACAGGTGTTACATTCCATTTTGCTGTTATCAGTGATTTTCATTCCCTCTACCACATTTTGTAATTTCATAACATCAGTCATGTTACAATGTCCTAATATTTCATGCCATGTTTTCAGGTCACAAGCTAGCTTAACTTTATCATTGTTGGTTATGTCATTTAAGTTTTCCTCAATGTATCCTTCATCATTATTTTTCATCCTCAGGTAATACAGTTTCTCATGAACCTCAATAGGGAACACAGTACCATCTTTACCCAGCAGCTCATTTTGTCCATCTATGAATGTTACACTGGCTCCATTTGCTGTAGCTGATATCACAGAAAATATGCTCTGTGGGTAGGATGGGATGAATAAAGCATTTTTCAGAGTAATTTTAACATACCTTCCCTTTGAGTTCAACAGTTCAATTTGTACATCACCACGCTTCAGTGCAACGTTGTTCATCTTCTTTCCATCTGCCAGTTCCATGTAGTGTCTGCTTGGATCAAAAGTCTTGTCGATTCTCGTGAACAGTTCTTCATCAGTAATGATGTGTGATGTTGCTCCACAGTCCACCATTATTCCATTTTGCTTGATGTTGCGGGGCAGATGATTCCAGCTGGCTTTGGACACCATGGTCCAGTCCCCCTCGTGGTTGTCCTGCACGTCTGACGTCTGCTTGGCCTCATCTTTCCGTCTCGGTCCTCTTCTGCATGTCTGGTCACTGTGGGTTGTGCCTTTGGACGCCATGGCCCAGTCCCCCTCGTGGTTGTCCTGCATGTCTGACGTCTGCTTGGCCTCATCCTTCCGTCTCGGTCCTCTTCTGCATGTTTGGTCACTGTGGGTTGTGCCTTTGGACGCCATGGCCCAGTCCCCCTCGTGGTTGTCCTGCATGTCTGACGTCTGCTTGGCCTCATCCTTCCGTCTCGGTCCTCTTCTGCATGTCTGGTCACTGTGGGTTGTGCCTTTGGACGCCATGGCCCAGTCCCCCTCGTGGTTGTCCTGCATGTCTGACGTCTGCTTGGCCTCATCCTTCTGTCTCGGTCCTCTTCTGCATGTTTGGTCACTGTGGGTCGTGCTTCTGTGGTAGCTGCACCATTTTGGCTCGGCTTTTTGGCGGCAGTCCCTGGCCATGTGCCCGCGAAGGCCGCAGTTGTAACAGTCTAAAGGCGCGGCCTTTTGGCGACGGTCTTTGGCCACGTGCTCGCGCAGGCCGCAGTTGTAACAGCTTAAAGTTGTCATGTCCACTTTCATTACATTATCTGCCTTTAGGTTGCTTTCAAACTTTTCTGTCTCTTCATAGCTTCGGAGTCTGCTCTTGAATTGGGTGAACGTCAATTCTTCACTGCTCTGTGTCGTGTGAATAGCAAAAGGCTTGTATGATTCTGGCAATCCCTTCAGAATCATTGCTATTATTAGTCCGTCGCTAATAACCTCTTTTGCATTTCTCAGAGACGTTATTGCTTTTTCAGCACGTAAAACATAGTCTGTCACTGTTTCGCCGGGTTCTTTTAATAAGGACGTGAGCTCCGTGTAAAGGGCGATAATCCTGGGCTTACCCTGGCTGGCGTAATGGCCGCGTAGTATCTGCAGAGCTTTCTTCCCGTCGTCGGCGGCATCTCGCATGACCAACGACAGACTCTTATCATCGAGGGTCTGTATTAGTTCTGCGTAACATTCCGCGTTTTTCTCTTCATCTGGGTCTGCAGATAAGATGGCGTCTTTCAAGCCTAGCGTTCTTAGATAAGCCAGGAACTTTACCTCCCAAAGTTCGTAGTTGTTTTCGTCTCCGTTGAAAACGAGTCTGTCCCACCGTCCTCCCGTGCGACGTCTGGGCCCATAACCTGTTGAGTTTTCATGTTCACCGGCGTTGTTTTCTCGTTCAGCACTCATGTTAAGAACCACACTTCTTTCCGTCAGATAGCTGTAGCTTCTTTATTACGAGTGGCACACATGTAAACTCTTCTTCTACAGCAGATCTAGAACAGCGCTACCTACACACAAGAAACTCACTGCCCCTAGTGGACAACAACGATATAACATGCACACATAATAACACCAATAACATAAGATGAGAACATATTCCAACATTTAAGCTCGTTGTCCCGCAGTGTACGGCTGAAAAATGCAAGGGGCTGCCAAACCCCGGAAACCTGCTGTTCTAACACAGCCCCCACCGCAACATCAGATGCGTCGGTTGTTAAAGCTATTTGCGCCGCTGGGGATGGATGGGCCAAAAGGGCAGCAGTGGCCAGTGCAGCTTTAGCATCACCAAATGCCTGTAGGCGTTCTGGTGTCCAGTCAACACTGTCGTTGGGCTTTTTCTTTTTCAGCGCTCCATAGAGCGGACGCAGCAGCTGTGCTGCCCTGGGGAGGAAACGGTTATAGAAGTTAACCATTCCCAAAAATTCTTGTAGCGCTTTAACAGACTGGGGCTGTGGGAAATCTGACACCGCCTGCACTTTGTTTGGTAATGGGACTGCACCACTTGCAGAAATGCGGTGGCCCAAAAAGTCAATGACTGGCAGCCCAAACTGGCATTTCGCTGTATTTACAATCAGGCCATGTGCTGCCAGGCGCTGAAAAACCTCACGGAGGTGGGACATGTGCTGCTCAGCCGAGCTGCTAGCCACCAGGACGTCATCCAGGTACACAAATACGAAGGACAGACCCCTTAGGACTGAATCCATCAACCGCTGAAATGTTTGTGCTGCACCTTTAAGACCAAAAGGCATGCGCAAAAACTCAAACAGGCCGAAAGGCGTGATAACAGCGGTCTTAGGGACATCCTCCACATGCACAGGAACCTGGTGGTACCCCCGTACTAAATCTACTTTAGAAAAAATGGAGGTCCCAGCCAGGTGCACTGAAAAATCCTGGATGTGGGGGATGGGATAACGATCGTTCTCTGTGATGTTATTAAGGCGGCGGAAATCCCCACATGGACGCCATTTGCCATCTGCCTTGGGCACCATGTGGAGGGGGGAGGCCCACGGACTGTTTGAGCGCTGCACGATGCCTAAACGCTCCATGTTAGCAAACTCTTCCTGTGCTATTGCTAGCTTAGTAGCATCGAGGCGGCGTGCACGTGCGAACACCGGGGGGCCCGTTGTGGGAATATAATGTTCGACCCCATGTTTTGTGTTTGTGTTTGCAAAATCAGGAACAGTCAGCGAGGGGAATTCAGACAATAAACGCTGAAACACATTACCCGAAGCTAAAAAGTTAGCATGCATTAAAGGCCCAGCTCCTCGCGTCGCACAAGGCAGTGACGAAAAAGACACAGCGTCGATCAAACGCCTGTTAGCTACATCAACAAGGAGCCCGTGAGCACAAAGAAAATCAGCCCCTAAAATAGGGACTGAGCTAGCAGCTACAACAAAGTTCCACTGGAAGTCCCGTTCATGGAAACACACAGTCACCAACCTTTCGCCAAACGTCTTGATGGGATAGCCGTTAGCCGCGGTTAGCTGCGGCCCGCAGCCTTCTGCCAACCTGTCGGAGCCAGTCGGGGGAACGAGGCTCTTCTGCGAACCAGAGTCCACCAGGAACCGCCTCCCCGACCTCGAGTCTTCGATGAAAAGCAGCCTTTCCTTGTCGCCAACGGCCGCGACTGCTAGCGGCCGCTGGCGTACTCGTTTCCCTGCGGCTTGAAGCTGCACGGTGGGATGCATCGTCGTGCTTTGGCGCCAAAACGCTGGTGGTAGAAACAAAAGGCGGCTCCTGACCGCCTGCGGGTAGCGACTCCTGCTACGACCGATGGCTCGTCCGGCGCTGAGGGCGTTGCTTGAAGCTGAGGCGCTGCTGGAGATCCGGGGACCGCCGCCTGGACCGCGAAGGTCCTCGCAGCCAGCAGGATGCGGTCGGCTTCGCGGGCCAGCGAGCGGTAATCCTTCTGCTGCAGAAACGAGGAGTTGGCCAGGGCGGTGCGCACTGGAGCCGGGAGCCGGCGGAGGAAGAGGTGGAGGAAGAGAAACTCACAGTCTGCCGGTCCCCTCAAAGACAACATGCCTTCCATGAGCTCAAGAGCTGTGCCGTCGCCCAAATCGGAGAGGGAAAAAAGTTTCTCAGCGCTGAAATATATTTCTATCAGTATTGCATTACACCCATTATGTTCCATTATTTGTATTCACTTAATTCTGCCTTATAATGTGAAATGTGACACTAGGCAGAACGTTTTTCTCTCGGGCTTTGTTTTCACTAGGGAACAGTTACACGCCTGCACATACACAGACATAACACTGGATGATTGACATATGAAGCTGATAGCTTGTTGGCTGAGAGGCGGATCACTCACAGAGTAGGGGAAGTTCTAGGGCGGTTCCAAGGCGGTTCGGTTCCAGGATTGGTCCCACGAGGCGATGACGTCATCTAGAGGTATAAAACCGTGGTCCGCCTTCGAAGATGTGTGTGTGGACTGTGTTGGAGTCAGGTCTGTTGTCTGCTGTAAGGTTTATTCTTATATGTACAATAAACCTACATAAAATTTGCACATTCGTTTCAGAGCTTCCTTCAACCTTTTGAATTCGCAACAATTTGGTGACCACCGACGCTGAGAGGTTTGCAGTTTCGTCTGAAACGAGAGATGATTTGGAGGGTTCCCCCCCCCCACCGCCGACAGAGACGAGCACGCGCGCAGTCAACAACCGGTGATTCACAGAGGTGAGCAGGACTCCTCTTACACAAAACGTCTGCGTTTGGACACACTAAATTATTTGTTGACTGAGGGCTGTTTGTCTCCAGGTGGGCCAGTGGTTTATAATGTTAGCAGCTAAAAGTAAAAAAAAAAAAAAAGTGAACTACTGTTGGTATTTCATTTGAATGTGCATTTTTTTTGCGGTTTTTGTACATGTAAGTAAGGTGAAGAGCACATAAGTCCCACACACGCGTAGGGATAATTTACGAGTGCCTTGTTTGCCCTTCCCCCACATCCCCCTTCTGAGCTCCGGCCTGTCGGCTGGGAGACACGTTTCCTTTGGACTCCGGGAAACTGTGTGGTCGAGGCTTCATCGTGAACTCCGGGCATCTGTCGCCGTTGAGTCACAGGGCTTTCATCCGACACACGGTTTTGCCGTTCAGAGTGGATTGCCACTCCGGGTTCACAGGTCGCTGTGCGTGTGATTAGGTCACATCCGGGACTGTGATCGCTGTTAAGAGTCACATTTTTCCTCCCCTTCCCAGTTAAAGTCGATTACCGTATTTTCCACTGTATAGGTCGCACCCATTTTTTTTTTAAGATAACTTTCTTTTCTTTTTATTATTTTTTGTTTTCTTTTCTCTTTTTTTTCGAGGCTTGCGACCTGTACTCCGGAAGGTGCTGTATACACGCAAACAAGGCAACAGGGACAGATTTTTTATTTTCATTTTTATTCTCATTTATTGCATTTGTGAGTGTAAAAGCCAGGAAGACAGGAACCAGGTCTGGGGATGTGCCGAAGCAGTTTCGCAGATGCAAGCTGCTGGCTGGACCTCAGATTTATGGCTTCTAACAAGATAACACTCTCCTGTTCGTGCCTGACACGAAGGGGGAGAGGTTCCGGGAAGGAGACATCTCCTCCCCTCCTCCCCTACGTGCCTGTGAACCTGCATGGCACAGAGGCCTCTTTCATCCATATAAATCTCACTGAGTTTTCTCCTGGTTCTGGTTTTGGACCTGCTAGGGAGGTCCGCCTCAAGGGTTCCGGCTGATAACAGGGAGTTTTACAACTTAATCAGCTCAGGCTGGGACTGTAAAAGTTACTTTAGTGCTACTATGGAGGACACTCCAGAGTAAAAGACTTACTTAGTTTGTCAGATTTTTATTTTTTTTGTTGCTGTGACTTTTGTTTTAAACACGCTGACCTATGCAGTACTGTATTTTTTGCAGATATGTGCTTTTCACTCTCAGTGTTAAAGGCACATTTCTGATTTTTATAGGTGAGGTTCCCGTGAACATGTTGCCTAAAGGAGTACATGCAGGGTTAATCTCACGCCATTAATTGTTACGTTTCCAGTTCTCATCACTTCAGCCTGGTGGGGTGCAGGTCATGTTTAATGACATATGAACAAGGCCTGTGTAATTGTGGGTTGGAGTACTTTGGTGGTTTATTTTTATTTTATTGTTTTTTTTTATATGTGTATTTTATTTTTTATTTTTTTTCTTTCTTGGAGGACTGCAGCTTGTTTGTTCTGCAGGAGCGTTCTGCCTTGGCCTTCTGACCTGCTCGACAGAGTCTGGAAGGGAGTCTTCACACAGCTGACATACTGCAGGGGGTGACTTTATTTAGGTGTTTTCTGAGGATTTCAGCTTGACATCTAATCAGTGAACGTTGCAGGTGTTCCATGACGACGTTTGGTTAGCAGTTAATTCTTTCTACAGTAATTTCACTTGTACACAGATATGCAGCTCTCAATTTACAATTTTATTCCTCACCCTACAACATTACTCGTTTGCATACACCTAGGTTTCCTCAACCATAGCATGGAGTGGTTGCATCATGACTCTCTAGTGTTGAACACCATTTTTGGACAGATCACATGTTGTGCTGTCATTGAAGCTAGGTTTTGCTAACAACTCCTGTTGGCACCTGCACTGGACTGCACTGAACTGTCGAATTGCGTTGTGTTCGGCTGAGCTGCAAGCTGTCACCACCTGCACTGAACTGAAAATGCACTGAACTGCCGACATGCATCATGTTCAGCTAAAGCCGCAAGCTGTCATGACTCGTGCCTGAACTGTTACATGGAGTTTTACTTTTGCACCAGTTTCACCTCAAGTCTATGAACTGTGGTCTGCACCCACTGCTGGACTCTTGACATCTCCTATGGGGGCTGGAGAACTCATGACAAGTGAAAGTCAAGCTGGAAACGTCACTACCAAACTTTGCAGCCTGGCTGATGTGTCAGCTGACCATGTGATCTTCAGGTGGTGGTTCGATAACTACAGTTTTTCATGATCGGTATTCTTTGCTATGGTAAAATATCACACACACACATGTACACGACCTGCAAAGCCACACTTCTCATGGATTGTTGGATTACCATACACATTTTTGTTTTTTCCTTCATGTACTCGCGTTAGAGCAGTACAGTTTGGTTCTGTTTTCTCCATCATGTTCGGTATGGGCACCTGTTGCGTTCCTTTTTGGATGGGTGTTTGTCTTTTTCTTTTCTTTTTCCTCACCTTTTTGACAGGCATAGGTAGAGAGTTTGCTGGCATGATGCAGAGAAGGAAGGTAAATGTTTTCTTTGTCCTAGAGACCGAGTGGAAGGGCAGCAAGGCTCACGGTGTTGGAGCAGGATTAAAGCTCTCTTACTTTGGTGTGGATAGTGGAGGAGATGGAGTAGAGGTTGTGTTGAAGGAGGTGTTGACATAGGATGTCGTGGTGGTGTGACATGTGTCTAGTGGGGGATGTGTCTTATGGTTGAAGTATTACGTCTGATGCTAGGTAGTTGGGTTCGGCTATTTTGAGTTTTTATTTTTTCTTTCTGGTAGTATTTCCACCTGCAGTACAGATGACGTTTGTGTTATGAGCATTTCCATTGTTTTCTTTGTAACAGGATGTTTTTTGTTTACCTCCTGTTTCAAAAAGGGGATGACGAATAACAAACATACTGTATAGTTAAACACACCATTTCAAATAACTAATTAGATCAACGTTTTAACTCTTCATACAGTGATGAGAGCTGGAAACAGTTATACATTTGATAAAGTTATAAAAGATCATTTTAATAAGTGCCTAAAAGCAGGTTGTTGGATAGTAGTTGCTCAACAAGATTCTGAATGTTTGGGGTAATTTATATAGATTTAGTGCTGACTTTTTCTTATTTTTCATTACAGGTCAAATCTGGACTGCTGATGATCTGTCAGCCCTGTGACAGAACGTGTAAGATAAAATTGTGAATAATTTATATTTGAAAAGGGGAAATGCACTTTACAATGTTTCCACAGCTGTGATGGACAAGCAGAGGAACCTTACCATAACTGGGTTTACATTCCTCCCCTTTTCAGCAGATTAATTAATGTTGAATGAATGCTTAATGTTGCAGTGTAACCAATGAAGGGAAAATCTATTTTCCCTGCACCATTTTTTATTTATCTTACAGGTTAACAGGTGGAACATGCAGCAGAGCAGAACTAATCACATTAACTAACAAACTAACCAACTAATCACTAATATATGCCAAGGTTTTCTCATTATTTGTTGAAACCTCTCAATTGTTGTTTACACCGTATGTTGAAAGGATACATATGGTTATTCTTACACCTGTGAAGAATGACTGTGAGTTTGATCCAGGAGGTCCAGAAAGGATTGAAGGTTGTTGAGATGAATGAGTCAGACAGAATGTGAATGTTACAGACAGATTAATGTGACTATATATATATGTTTGTGCTTGGTGAATGTGCAGTACAATAGTTGTGTGTTGATAGATTTTTGTGTGTTGATAGATTTTTGAGAAAGGTGTACAGGGTTCTCACTATTTTTCTATAGATATAATTTAGTTTTATCAATTTTAATTCTTAGATTTGAACGATAATTAGAAATGTTTTAGAGGATACATTTTAGCTGCACCTTGTTAAGAAGTATCAGAGTAAGCCTAGCGGTGAATTTTACTGATAGGAAATGTTTGTGGTAGAACATTCTGGTACAGAGAATAATATATATATATAGGAAATGGATGTGAATAAGATAATTGAGTTTGACAGGTTATGGAAGGATTTTTGTGTTTTCTGTTCTGATTAGATTAATCATAGATTAAGTGTTTAATTTTCTGAATGTGGTCTTAGCCCTTATCACAGACATCTCTGAATAAGAGCAGTTGAGCTTTTCTCAGATATCAGACTAGTCAACAGAGTAGTGTAGGGTTTTTCTCCTCACAGGTGTCTATGATGATGAAGATGAGATGGCCTGACTTGGCTAAAGCATAGTTCATATTCTTTGCTAAGGTTAACACATACCTGAAATGGAGCAGAGTATATGCAATGTTTTGAAGTTTGTTAAGAGTTGATAATTCAATTTTGGGTAATTTAAGGGTTTTTGAGAAAGTATTGGATTTATAAAGTCAAGTTAAAGTCCAGTTGTTTTTTATTGAACGCCTTTTAAAGGTATTGAATTTAACTTCATTATTCCTGCATATACCCTGTAGAGGCGTGTATGTTGATAGGAGGGACAGTCCGCTCAGTTCTTTCTTGTTTTTATTTTTATTTGTTCGTCTTTGCATCTATTTTTGTCTTGTTTGTTTTTGTCTGTTTTGTTCTTGTTCATTGTTTTTGTTTGTTTTGTCTTGTTTCTGTTTGTTTGTTACATTTGTCTTGTTTGTTTTTGTCTGTTTTATTCTTGTTCATTGTTTTTGTTTGTTTTGTCTTGTTTCTATTTGTTTGTTACATTTGTTTTATTCTTTGTTTTTGTCTGTTTTGTTTTTTATTCTCTTGTTTGTTCTGTTTAGTTTTTCTTACCATTTAGTATTGATGCTTATTTTATATGAGGGTTTTATATTCTGGGTGGGTAACTTAAATGTAATATTGCTGTGGGAGGGAATGTTAGAGATTTCCAATGTGTATCAAGTTTTTAATTGCATTCTCACATAGAACATATAGGATTTTGTTGACATGATGTTTGTCATGTCAAAAGGGGAATTGAAATATATTTCTATCAGTATTGCATTACACCCATTATGTTCCATTATTTGTATTCACTTAATTCTGCCTTATAATGTGAAATGTGACACTAGGCAGAACGTTTTTCTCTCGGGCTTTGTTTTCACTAGGGAACAGTTACACGCCTGCACATACACAGACATAACACTGGATGATTGACATATGAAGCTGATAGCTTGTTGGCTGAGAGGCGGATCACTCACAGAGTAGGGGAAGTTCTAGGGCGGTTCCAAGGCGGTTCGGTTCCAGGATTGGTCCCACGAGGCGATGACGTCATCTAGAGGTATAAAACCGTGGTCCGCCTTCGAAGATGTGTGTGTGGACTGTGTTGGAGTCAGGTCTGTTGTCTGCTGTAAGGTTTATTCTTATATGTACAATAAACCTACATAAAATTTGCACATTCGTTTCAGAGCTTCCTTCAACCTTTTGAATTCGCAACAGCGCGCTCCGCGTCTGAGAGCGAGTAACGCTGCAGAAGGAGCTGTTTGAGGGCGTCGTATTTTCCTTGTGCAGGAGGGTCCTGAGCAGGCTCATTACCCGCTGGGTGGACAATGGGTCCAGTGACGCGACCACATGGTGGTATTTGGTGTCGTCTGCAGAGATCCCGCGAAGAGCGAACTGTGATTCGATGTGGGCGAACCACGACTGAGGTGCGTGCAGCCAGAAGTCCGGGATTTTAACGGCCACCGCAAAAGCGAGCGGGGCCGCCGGTGGAGGTTCCACAACCGCGGACAGCTGAAGAGAGCTGGCTGGACCTTCAGATGTCGACATATTCAGTTCACGAGGTCACCAGTGTAGGAGGTGGTGAAGAGACGACACAGGAGACGGGATGTAGATCTTCACTTTTAATCAACTCCTACTAAACTGGCGGGAAACACCCAACACCGCCTTATATATCCAATACCACATCCGGTCCTCTGGACCTTTCACAATAAAACATCCTGTAATGCCTTCGGTCCACTGGGTGTGAGTAGAGCCCCCTAGTGGTCCACCACAATATATATTATATATATATATATATATATATATATATATATATATATATATATATATATATATATATATATATATATATATATATATATATATATATATATATATATATATATATATATATATATATAT
>JBBPBX010043226.1:15253-28017 GCA_038048925.1 Garcialebias charrua | reverse complement strand
GGCCGCGCGCCACGAGCGGTGGTCGACGTGGGGCGCGGGGGTGGGAGCCGCGCACCACGCGCGGGGGGCGACGTGGGGCACGGGGGGGTTTGAAGCCGCTTTATTTTAATTTAACCATTTTGTGTCGTTGCATTTAATTCTTTTCAAACTCAGAATATTTTCTAAATAACGAAATATAAGTTATTAGTGAAGGAAATTCCGTCTGGATGACAGCAGACTGTCTGCTCGTAAATATACGACAGGTCCGGACCACACGTAGATTTTGTTCGTATCTGAAAAAAATCCTAGGATACGAAAACATTGTTGAATGCCACAAATGATCCTAAATCACTCGTACGCACAGTTTAAGAACAAATTTGTGCGTACGAACGGTTCGTGAATGAGGGCCATTGTTGTGAATTGTACTTATCTGGAATCATTATTTGTAATGAACTAGGAGCTTTACAAATCCTCCTGGCCCATGGTGGGAGCTCTAGACATGTTTAAAGTAAAGCTACACCATTTTATATAATTCTTTGTCATTGTAATGTAAAATAAACGTTTATATTTTAGGTCTGCATACTTTCTGTTCAGTGCAGAGGTAGCTATTTTTAGCTCCTGGTCTTTGCATGTGTGTGTATGTGTGTCAGAGATGCTCACAAGTCATTTTTTGCAAGTCCAAGTCAAGTCTCAAGTCTCTGATCTCAAGTCCAAGTCAAGTCTCAAGTCTCTGATCTCAAGTCCAGGTCAAGTCCAAGTCAAGTCTCAAGTCATTGATCTCAAGTCCAAGTCAAGTCTCAAGTCTCTGATCTCAAGTCCAAGTCAAGTCCAAGTCAAGTCCCTAATATTTGAGTGACACCGTGAATGAATGTATGCTATTCATTCGCAAACAATGGACATTAAATGTCTCTCCTTTTAAAAATATCCAGGTTAACATTAGATTAACACACTGACGCTAAGCTTGTTTGTAGCAGCTGCTAACAACCTTTTAGGCAGTGACTACACGTTACAGCTTATTTTTATCTGAATGTAGAGGCCAAAACATTACATTAAATGTCTCTCCTCAATTCAGTTCAGTTTATTTATACTGTATAGCTCCAAGTCACAAGTTGTCTCAGGGCACTGAACAGAAACAATCAAATATAAAAATAATAAGTTAACAGAAACTTTAATATAAAAATAATAAGTTAACAGAAACTTTAATATAAAAATAATGGTAACACTATTTATCTGAGGAGACTGCTTTGAGTTTAACTCCATGTTATAAAAAAGCTACAGTAGTTAGCCAGAGTTATTTCAGGATGAAATAATTTGAACTTCTGTTTGAATTTAATGCTATGAACTTTTTCCTTGAACTTTTTCCTTTTTGTTACATTTACCGGTACTATGAATTTCTCACAGGGCAGAGAGCCAACATGGAGGACTCACAAACATATACAGTATTATTATTATTATACAGTACAAATAATATTGTCCAGTGTCTGATGCTGCAGTCATGTTACTGAGCTCCCACTGATGGGCTAACCTGGTTCCACCACCAGCAGCAGGATCCTCAGACAGAACAGCTGGTGGGATGTCCTGGTATCTGCAGCCCTCTCTCCATTTGTTTCTTCATGGACATGGAGCTGTGAAATTATGTTGTGCCCTTTCCTCAGCAAAACGCTCCTCCAGTGGAGACTTTCTGGACAGACTGCAGGAAGTTCCTAAACAAACAACAGGTTTATCAGTATTATCAGTAAAAAGAGATTATTAAATCATTTTTAAGACTGAGAATGTGTACAATTATTAGCTCTGTTGTTATTGCCTAACTAACCTATTCAATAATTCTTCAAACTGTGACATTCACTCATAATGGAATGAAAGAGAACATAAACAGAAATTATATAATACTGAAAACTAGAGACATTAAAACATTTTAAAAGACACAGAGAACTTTAAATGAATTAAGAATGTTAATAAGTGTTGGATTTGAGTGCAATGTAAGCGCAATCCATGGTTGAATTGAATCCACATCTGAAAAGGGATGCAACCTTTTCACAACATATGCTGTAACTGTTCTGTGGCCCTCTTCATTCAGTTACACTGACGTACTGTATTTACCTTGGACAGTCACTGGTGAACACTGTGAAGCCATTTCAGGTCGTTTGTCTAAGAAGAAGAAAAACGAGCTAACGTTAGCATCGTGTTTGTATTTGAGCTGACTTACCGCTTTAAGCGGAGTATAACTTGTTAGCTGCCTTAATGTTGGTATGAGATGTAGTTCATAGTTTATTTATTTACCTGATGGAGCCGAAGAGGTAGCGATTAACGAAAAGTTCGGCGGAGCGTTTTGCAGACGGACCACTCTGTACTTCCGGTCGGATACGAAGTGAAAATAATCCGGTGGAGTGCGTCAAAGACGGGACACTATTTTACTTCTCCACCCTCCTTTGCATGATAGAAAAAGCAAGTGCTGCACTGACCTGACTGGTCATTTTATTAAATTAGTACGCTATCGATAGCAGATGCACACTTCCGGTGGATTCTTCTTCGTTGGTTTTCGGTGGCGGCTACTTCCAGTCGGCTAACTAGCATCGAACATAGGAATCGCAAATTAATATTTTGAACGATTTCGGGAAAACCGGACAGTTAGTCCCGGTTCCGAACAATTCTCGATGCTCACGAGTCTCAAATGGCGAGTCCGAGTCGAGTTGGAAGTCTTTTGAATGCAAGTCCGAGTCGAGTTGGAAGTCTTTTGAATGCAAGTCCGAGTCGAGTCTGAAGTCTCTGTTTTTGCGACTTAAGTGCGACTCGAGTCCGAGTCCCAAACTCGAGTCCCCATCTCTGATGTGTGTGTAACTTTTCCACTGGTCTCAACTGTTTTTATATCCAAAAAATTCCAATGTGACTGTCAGCTTATGAGAACCATTTAAATTTCAATTTGTATTCAATTGTTAACAGCCCAAAACTTGCCAGTTATTAAATATCTGCCCTTGCTGGCAATAAAAAAAATCCTTGGTTTATATTTCAAGGGTTCAAAAGCCCTGACCCAGCACACACCTCTTCCACCAGTTGAGAAGGAAAAATAGCTCGTTTTATAAAACAAAGTATAAAGTATAGTTACCAGGACCCATGCTTCTCCCGTCTCAGCTGGAAAAAAAAGGCAGCTGAGGTCAGACGGCTTACCCACGTTTGGCGCTAACTGTTGAAGCTTCATGTCTTCACATTAAATAATTGAGAGGAATAAAAGAGGAAGCCATTTCTAAGCAAGCTCCACAAGCTCAGATGTTTGCACTGGGCCAGGGGTCATTTAAAATGGAGTGTGGCAAAATGGAAGACTGTTCTGTGGTCAGATGAGTCACGATTTGAAGTTCTTGGGGTGTCTATGAGTGCACACCTATTTCCCCATCTCCCCGGGCGCTTTCTATGGCTGCCCACTGCACCACCTGCGGTTGGGTTAAATGCAGAGACAAATTTCGTCTTACCATACTATACCATACAATTTTATTTATAAAGCACTTTCAACAGGAACAAGTCCACACCAAAGTGCTGGACAAACAAACACGCAACAGGCAACACAGACAATGAAGTACAACACGAAAAACATAAAAACATTGCAGATCATAAATAAAACGATCCAATACAAATCAGCTGGCATTGAAAGCGATGGAGTAGTAGTGAGTTTTTAACCGGGATTTGAAAACCGAGAGGGAGGGGGCCTGTTTGATGAGCAGCGGTAACTCGTTCCAGAGTCTTGGGCCTGCTACAGAGAACGCCCTGTCACCCCTGCGCTTAAGGCGAGTTTCTGGAACTATTAAGAGTACCTGATCCTCTGACCTCAAAGCACGTGGAGGGACATATGGGTGTATCAGATCCGAGAGATAGGCGGGGGCGAGACTGTTCAGCGATTTGTAGACATACATGAGAATTTTGAATTGGATTCGAAGATGAACCGGTAGCCAGTGAAGGGAGGCCAAGACTGGTGTAATGTGCTCTCTTTTGCGTGTGCTGGTTAAAAATCGGGCAGCTGCGTTCTGAACCAGTTGTAATCGTGCAATGGTGGCTTGACTGACGCCAAGCAGAAGTGAATTGCAGTAATCAAGCCTAGATGTAATGAATGCGTGAATCACTGTCTCCAGGTTGTTTTTTGATAATATGGGCTTCAGCTTAGACAGACGCCTCAGCTGGAAAAAACAGGATTTGACGATCATGTTTACATGACTGTTGAGTTTCATGGAAGGATCCATTATCACTCCCAGATTTGTGACTTTTTGTTTTTCGGACAGGGGTAGAGCAGAAAGGTCAATGCAGTGGTTTGAGGTTGTGTCATTGGGAAGGAACAATATGGCTTCAGACTTCTTATCATTGAAGCTTAAGAAATTTAAAGCCATCCAGTCCCTGATGTCAGCCAGGCAGTCGAGCAGAGGTTGAATAGAGCCTGTACCATTTTGTCTTAGGGGGAAGTAGATTTGACAGTCATCAGCGTAGAAGTGGAAAGGTATATTGTGTTTCCGGAAAATAGCACCGAGTGGCAGCAGGTATAAGGAGAACAAGAGAGGACCCAGGATGGACCCCTGCGGAACCCCCCATTTAAGAGCCGCCACTGCAGAAGTAAAATCATTGATGGACACACAAAAAGACCTGTCAGAGAGGTAGGATCTGAACCAGTTTAGGGCTGATCCTGAGATGCCCACCCACTGCTCCAACCTAGCAATGAGGATCTCATGGTCGATGGTGTCGAAAGCGGATGTGAGGTCCAATAGGACAAGCAGCACAGAGTCACCAGTATCTGTGGATAGGAAGATGTCGTTAAAAACCTTCAGTAGGGCAGTCTCAGTGCTGTGGAGGGATTTGAAGCCAGACTGGAATAGCTCGGGGATAGCGTGATCCTCCAGGAAGCACTTTAGTTGGGACTCAACTATTTTCTCTAGAAGTTTAGAAACAAATGGGAGTCTGGAGACAGGCCTGAAATTGGATAATACTGACGGGTCGAGGTTTGGTTTTTTCAGGAGGGGTTGAACAGCAGCATGTTTTAATGATTTTGGCACCACACCCGAGGATAGACTGCTATTTACAATCGAGAGAATGGAGGGACCTAGAGTGTGAAAAACCTCCTTTAGTAGCCGAGGGGGGACCACATCGAAGGGGGAGCCAGATGGTTTCAGGTTGCACATGACCTGCTCTAGAGAGGACAGAGAGACTGGTTCAAAATGGTCACAAACAGCAACAGATTGAGGTGGGATGGATGGATCGTGAGATGGAGGAGAAATGAGAGCCCTGGTGGTTGCGATTTTATCTAAAAAGAAATGTTGGAAGTTCTCGCACAGCTCAGTCGAGGCTTCCATGGGTGATTGTTCAGTGAGGTGGAGAACAGAGTTTAGGGTGGAGAACAGAACTCGAGGGTTACGAGAGTTTGCAGCAATGATATCAGAGAAGTATTGTGATTTAGCAGTTTTCACTGCTTTCTGATATCGGCGCCAGCTCTCTTTTACCATCTGAAAAGAGACCTGCAGTCTGTCTTTTTTCCATTTCCTCTCCGCCTTTCGGCATTGCTGCCTAGCAGCTCTGGTCGTGTCATTCAGCCACGGTTCGGCCCTGAGTTTTGGTCTTCTAGATTTAATAGGAGCCACTTGATCCAAAGCCTTTAAACAAACAGAGTCAAACTGGTTTGTCAGCTCCTCAGTGCTGGAGAGGAACAATGGGGGCTGAATTAACATGTCATTGTTGTAAACCTCAGTGAAACGTGCGGCAGTTAAATGGTTAACATTCCTGCCTTTACGTGCAGAAATGCATGTTTTAGGGGTTACATGGGGGAGGGTGAACTGAAAATTGACTGGCATATGATCCGAGAAAACATTGTCACCTATTTCAAGGTTTGAAACGGTCACATCACATGTTAAAACAAGGTCCAATAAATGTCCACGCTGCTGCGTGGGAGAGTTCACGTGTTGTTAAATTAAATGAGTCCAATAAATCTAAAAAGTCCTTAACCATGGGCTTCTCAGGACAACACACATGCAAGTTGAAGTCGCCTGAAATGACGACCCGAGAATATTTAGCTGTAATTTCAGCCAAGAAATCAGAAAACTCGCTGATGAAGTTCTTGGAACGAGGCGGCCGGTAGACAAGAGCACACAAAGTTACAGGTGAATGGCCTAGTTCAAAAACAGTCAGCTCAAAGCTAGAGCAGGAGACTGGAATGGACAGTTGTTTACAGTCAAAAGTTGATTTGAATATTGTTAATAATCCACCACCACGACCTGATGGTCGCGGGTCGTTAAAAAACAAACAGTTTGGTGGTATTATTTCTGTCAATGCACTGGACTCACCCGGCGACATCCACGACTCTGTGATGCAGAAAAAGTCCAAGTTGTGATCTTCAAAGTAATCCCTGAGGATGAACGTTTTATTGCAAACAGATCGGCCGTTGACAACACAGATCTTTACGTAATCCGAACTAGCAGCTGATGTGCTAGCAGCTGATGAGCTAGCAGCTGGTGGGGGAGCGCGCGTCCGCGGCTCGCTTCCCACAGAGAGCTGCTCCGTCCGCAGATCCCCGTTGTTTTTGGTCCGTGCACGCGGGAGACTGGCGATGAGAATCGAGACCATCAGCTGAAGACAGCGAGGCAGAACGCCGGGCTCTGAGCTTCACCAGCCGGCCAGCTCGTGAGCCGCGTTTCTTCCTCCGAGTCGATCGATTTCTCCGTGCAGGCTGGTGAGAAGAGCAACGGAGGTAAACGGGCAGCTGGTCTCCTCTGTCCCCAGACGTCTGTTGAGTGTTGTAAGAAGAAGGGGGGATGCCACACAGTGGTAAAAATGGACTTGTTCCAACTTTTTTGGGATTTGTTGATGCCATGAAATTTTGAAACAACATATTTTTTCCCTTAAAATGATACATTCTCTCAGTTTAAACTTTTGATCTGTGATTTGTGTCCTATTCTGAATAAAATATTAGATGTTGGCACCTCCACGTCATTGCATTCAGTTTTTATTCTCAATTTGTTTAGTGTCCCAACTTTTTTGGAATCCGGTTTGTACAATTTCAGATCCCCGAGAGTACCATATTCATCTGTTCAATTACATTCATTCAACCTTTATTTAGACAGGTTAATCCCATTGAGCTTTGGGGACTCGTTTACAAAAGACTTGATTTCTTAACAAAGAGTGATGACAACAGTGGATAACAATGACAACAATAGACAATCATAAAAGAGGCATACATTGCGCATGTCCGCACAAAGCTCAATTTTTACGACAGCGTACTCGGTGTCCCACAATAAACTGCCCGGCGACAGACTGTTTTGTATGCGACACCAATATATTAAATTCCCCTTCTTCATCCCTGATCAGGCCTTTTTTTAACAAACAGCAAGCAATCTCCTCCTCCTCTGTTTACTCCATGACCGAAATGGTGAGAAATGAAGGAATTTGTCATGAGGGAATTAAAAACAGATCCAGCATGGCTGTTTGACTTCTTCATACAAAGTATTCTGAGAATAGTGTAAAAGGATACACAAAAATTACTAGTCAGACTTTTCTAAATTATACAAAATGCTAAGGACAAAAGATAAATAGAAAACTGATTTAATTTTGGTAATCCTAACTAAAACAGGACATATTTACTCTGATTTTAATGTCCAACAAAATTTATTTTTCCTTCCATATGGTGTACTGAAATATCTGAGTCTAAAGCTATATGCATTATTGACTTAAATAAATAAGAACTTACACACTGTATAAAGAACCTTGTGTTCTTTAAATTGTAACCGTATCTTGCAGATAGTTTGATTTACAATTCAAGAATTTGTTTTTTATTTTTGAGTGTAAAAGAGTTTTTGAGTGTAAGCTCTACTCGGAGTAGAGCCGCTGCTTCTCCACATCGAGAGGAGCCAGTTGAGGTGGCTCAGGCATCTGGTTAGGATGCCTCCTGGACGCCTCCCTGGTGAGGTGTTCCGGGCACGTCCCACCGGGAGGAGACCCAGAGGAAGACCCAGGACGCGCTGGAGGGACTATGTTTCTCGGCTGGCCTGGGAACGCCTTGGGATTCCCCCGGAGGAACTGCTCCAAGTGGCTGGGGAGAGGGAAGTCTGGGCCTCCCTACTTAGGCTGCTACCCCCGCGACCCGACCCCGGATAAGCGGAAGAAGATGGATGGATGGATGGATGGATGGATTTTTGAGTGTATAACAGAATTTTATGGTTTTAAGATAGAACTGTTAAATGGACTGTACTTCTATAGCCTTTAGTCATACTGACTGCTCAAAGACCTTTTACACCAAATTCATTCAACTGCACTCTCAAATGCACACATTTGATATGCGACAGGAGGGAGTCGGAATTGAACCCACAATATTCCAATTGAAAGACAAGTACACTGATCTACAGTCAAGTTTTATACTCGGACTTATGGATATTTTTATAGAGAAACCGTCAAAAGAAACAGACATCCATATTTTTAACAGCTATAGATAAAGCAGAAAACATTTGATAAATACCTTCTGCATCCTGCAGATAATCTTGCCACAAAGGAATGACCGTCTCATCCACTCTTCTCCTGTTACTTCCTTTGGGAGCAAGCCGAGAGGTGAAAAGGTCATCCATCATGTCAGCAGTTAATGGCTGGGGTTCGTGGCAGAACACAGTCCGAAAACTGTCTGGATGTTGCTTAAAGGAGACCACAGATATGTTTTTAAAATTTTTATGGTATTTCTTTGGGGTTACCAGACACTGTTCATTCAATTTAATACACAAAATAATTCTTAGATAATCAATTATACCCTTTTTAATTCTGCCATTTTTAACTTTCGTTTTGAACGACCGGTTTATGATAATGAGATCTCGTGGCACGCCCTTCAAAGATCTGCTTACATTAACTCCGCCCTCCAAAGGCAGACGAGGAAGTCAACTCACGTTACTGCCACAGAGTCGAGCTGAGCTGAATTGGACCGCAACAGATCACAGTGTACAAGTTGTCGTGTCATTTTTTATTCTTCCTGTCATGTCCAACTCCCTCTCTCCCTCACTCTCACCGTGCGCGCGAGCTGGAGGGAGCGAGCAGTCACTGGCGGACACACATACACACACACACACACACACACTCACAGCGGTGCTGTCTTTTTATCTGAAAACTATCAATTTTAAATCTGCTTAGTGCTCCATTATCTGCGCCAGGAGGGTCAGAGAGGGTTTCTCCGAAACAAAAGGCTTTAAAAAAAAAGGGGGGGGGGAATGCAATGGACAAGATGCGATCTCAGGTCTCCCGGGTGGCGGTCCAGTGCGCTAACCACTCAACCAAACTGGCAGTTGTGCAAAAGTAGTCCTTCATCATATAGGAGCCAAGATGGTCTAGTGGCAGGGCTTTTGACTACGGATCCGAAGGTCGCGGGTTCGCGCCCCGGCCACTACCCAGCTTGGGGTGTCTATGAGTGCACACCTATTTCTCCAGCTCCCCGGGCGCTTTCGGGCTGCTCACTGCACCACCTGGTAGGTGGTTGGGTTAAATGCAGAGACGAATTTCGTCTGTGTATGGGAACATACGCAGATGACAGGAATAGACATTATTATTATTATTATCATATAAGAAGTGTAATTCTTCTTCGGTAATGTCGCCTGGACATTGCCATTAAAAATAAAATTAAGCCACGCATCTCTGCTCTCTGAGACTGGAAGAGTGTGTATCGACACATGTTGTGTAATGCAGCCAACAACGCAACATTTAACTTTAGGAGCCATTCTGCTGAGATGAACTATTCTTCTTCTTCTCCATTTGATTTATGGCGGATCGCAAACAACTGTTAGGTGCATACCGCCACCTAGTGTGCAGGCTGAGATGAACTCAGGAACCGCGTGGGTGGAGCATTACCAGGGGTTGCTAGGTGACGGGGGCGGGACAAAGGTTGGGATGGGTTGTGGCTGTGGGTTGTGGCTGCGGTTTGTGACGTAACAAACCGCAGGAAGTGCAATCGGCCCGTTTCTATCTAAGATAAATAAATATACTTATAGTAAATAAACCACTGGGTGCATTTTTTTGGCCTTAGGACTGTTTTTTTATGAAGTAAATACCCAAAGTTGAGTACAAAAACATTAAAAAGTGAATTTTGCATCTGTGGTCCCCTTTAACAACATCCAAAACACCAAGTGTCTTTAATCCTTCTTCAAACCTGTACAAAATTTAATTAAGCAGAAATGTAATACTTGTCTCTTACTCAGAAAAGGAGCTGAATTGTTTTCATGCAGCAGAAGAAATTAGTAGCAAACTAAACCTTTGAAAAGGGCCCTGGACTCTGTGAACAACATGAAACATCAGCAGATCATGCATGAGAAGATCTCGATCCCTGATGGTTGTTAAACGTCTGATGCAACGTGCGCTGGCCATGAAGTCTAAAAAGAGGATCAGTGGCTCTTTGAAGCTCCTCCAGTGTCGAACTTTCAGATACCTAAGAGAGTAAATGGGACACCACAATCTTATTTCACTCAGAAATAAATGTGAAAAACCTTACACATAATGATTGTCTATAAATCTTATTTAAAGTAATATAATTTGCAAGTGGATTAACCATTTGCAGGTACTCGTAGAGGTCTTGCGTCATTTCCGGTGTTGTTCAAAAAAGCTACCCCGGCCATGAAACGCTTTGTCCTATGAAGCACGTTTGAACAGCTTTTTTTATTTTTTAACTAATAAGTTTAATCATAATATTAAAGAATGTTTATTAGTATGGTTAGGAGTAATATTGACAGTGTAAATTCCATAGCTGTTTCTTTATTTCACGTTTGAAATACCAACTGATTACACTGACTTTTTTTGTTGCCATAAAAATGTCATTGTGTTAAATCAAAAAAAGGTGTTCAATACAGGATCAACTGGACTTTTAAAGTCTGGACTTTTAAACTGGACATATAAAGTCCAGTTGATCCTATATTGAACGCCTTTTTTTGATTTCATCATGTCCTGGACGACTGAGAATCTTCACCAGCATATTGTGTTAAATGTGTTGTCTCTGACAGTGATAAAACCCAGGAGTTGATTTAGCACTTAGAATGTTTTACAAAATACTGAAAGTGCCCTGAAACTCTTAATTCCGTAACGCGGGTGCGTTTTACCGAAGAGGTGCAATTTTCGACACAACACCGGTATAAGTACGTCAACAAAACGTATATACAGTATTTTATTCTGAAACGGAAAAACCAAAGAACGAACCGTACACGGATTCCTGAAAGACAGGTTAATAAAATGCACAAAATATATTCAGAAAACAAACTCTTTACTGTACTGTGTAGAAATAGTTTACCTTGATTTCCAGGTGACACCGTTGAACTTCGGCTAGCCGCTAGCTGCTCCTGCACACGAAACAGAGAATTCTGTATCAACAGAATCGCTGCGGGCACTCACAGGAGCTCTTTCGTTTAAGACGCATGTCACACTACTTGATGCATCCGTTGGTGACAAAATACTATTTGAAATTGTGGCTGTATCTTCTCTGGGGCTCATTTTGCTCGGCTGCTAACATCCTGTTGCTTCCGCCTCACCTGGGGATTCACGCACGCGCGATCCGATCTTGAAATTATGCCCCGCCTCTTCCGTGACAATATGCACTTCACACACACACTACAACAAGACGCGCATTCACATATGTATTGTCATTCATTCACACACACAGACACACACACACACACACACTCGAACTAATACAATAATGAATGAGAGGCAATAGATTTGTATGTGAGTGAATAATACTATAGTGAATGAGAGGCAATACGCAGAAAATGTGTGTGTGTGCACTAATACTATACTGAATGAGAGGCAATAGATGTGTGTGTGAGTGAATAATACTATAGTGAATGAGAGGCAATACGCAGAAAATGTGTGTGTGTGCACTAATACTATACTGAATGAGAGGCAATAGATGTGTGTGTGAGTGAATAATACTATAGTGAATGAGAGGCAATACGCAGAAAATGTGTGTGTGTGTGCACTAATACTATACTGAATAAGAGGCAATAGATGTGTGTGTGAGAGTGAATAATACTATACTGAATGAGAGGCAATACGCAGAAAATGTGTGTGTGTGTGCACTAATACTGTACTGAATGAGAGGCAATATGCAGAAAATGTGTGTGTGTGTGCACTACTACTGTAGTGAATGAGAGATAATAGATGTGTGTGAGAGAGGAAAATAGTTTAAGTCCTACACGGCCCCTCATATTGACGACCTGCTGTCCCGCGTAGGTGGCCGCATCACCCTGCAGGACACCAACTACAGGCGCGCAATTCCAGCAGAAGAACGGCTGTCCATCTGTCTCAGGTTCGAATAATATCAAACAACATTGATAAAGATAAAATACACCCGAAAGGGGTTAGCAGTATGCCACAGTATGTAGGTGACTGTTGTCTACCCCCAAAATAAAACAATAATACAAAAGAAGTGCCCAACTAGCATTAAGATTCAGAAGTGTATGTGTGTAACAAGACCGGTGTAAAAACTCCAAATAATGTATTTGCTCAGTCAACTCAGTCCATATATACATATGGATGTGTACATATACACAGTCCAAAATTAATTTACAAAATATGTAACTGTATGTATGCATGTGTGTATGTGTTTACATATACATACATATTTACAACTATATGTGTATATAAACTGCTGCTTATATACATATATCATGGCATAATTGTGTATACACATACCCACATGCATAAACAAATAGAGATATACAAATATGTTTGCACGTGTGTTTGTGTATGTATGTATATATATATATATACATATATATACATATATACTTTGTATATATACATATATATAT
>JBBPBX010043225.1:0-28017 GCA_038048925.1 Garcialebias charrua | reverse complement strand
TCTTCTCGTCCCCCTTAACAACTCTCTGCTATCCCCCTCCCCTCAGGTCAAGAGCCTCGGTGTCATCCTCGACACCACTCTCTCCTTCACTTCACACATCAACAATATTACTCGGTCTGCCTATTTCCACCTCCGTAATATTAACCGTCTCCGTCCTTCTCTCACACCCCGCTCCACAGCCATCCTGGTGCACAGTCTTGTGACTTCCCGTATTGATTACTGCAACTCCCTTCTCTACGGCCTCCCCAACAAATCTCTCCACAAGTTACAGATGGTCCAGAACTCAGCTGCCCGTGTCATCACTCAAACCTCCTACTATAACCACATCACTCCTGTCCTGCAGCAGCTCCACTGGCTCCCGGTTAAATCACGCATCATCTTCAAAATTCTACTCCTCACGTTCAAATCTATCCACAACCTTGCCCCTCCTTATCTATCTGACCTCCTACAAATCTCCATCCCATCACGCTCTCTCAGATCCTCCTCTTCACTACATCTCCATGTACCCTCTGCCCGCCTCTCCACCATGGGGAGCAGGGCCTTCACCTGCTCTGCCCCTCACCTCTGGAACGCTCTACCGCCAGACCTTCGAAACACCACCTCCCTTTCTCTGTTCAAGACAGCCCTGAAAACACATCTCTTTAGACTAGCTTATCACTAACTTTACTAAATGTATTTTTATCTTCCATTTTATATCCTTTATGTATTTTATATTTCAATTTGTCACTGAAAATGTTTGAACTGTGTTGGTTTGTTAAGTGTCCTTGGGTGTCCTGAAATGCGCTTTTAAATAAAATTATTATTATTATTATTATTTTCAGCTAACGGTTCTGGAGGGTCTTCAAAAACTCTCAACTGAATTCTTTAAAAAATTTACAAAAAATACTTTTGGACAAATTAAAAGAGGAAAATGACTTTCTTTACTCACAAACTGACATAAAAATGTTTGTTCAATAAAAAAAAAACTGAAATGTGGAGTTTTTTTTACCTAAAGGTCTTTAAAACAATTTTATCATTTAAATTAGATATTTTCATTTCAAGCTGAGAAAGCTCAAAAATATTGACTCATTCATGAATCAAATAATCAAACCTGAGTATTTTGAATCATTTCTGTAAGGTGGTTGATGTTTGATGTTGTGATGTTGGGCCGAGATGGTGTAGAAGCAGGGCAGCCGGCTCAGAACCGGAAGGTCCGGGGTTCGGTCCCCGGTCATTGCATACCTCGTTGTGTCCCTGGGCAAGACACTTAACCCCGAGTTGCTCCCGGTAGGACTGAATGGCGCATTGCATGGCAGACTACCACTACCGGTGTATTAATGTGTGTATGAATGTGTGTATGAATGGGTGGATGGCTGGTACTGTGAAGCGCTTTGGGGCCCCTCATAGTGGGCTGGAAAGCGCTATATAAACTCCATTTACTATTTACCATCCATTTCCCCTAAAGAACACAAACTGTCATAAAGTTAAAGTTACATCAATTCAGGATGTTGTCTGAAGGAATTCATGCTTTGACTTTTCATTCCTCTGATATTTTATTGTGGACTGTTGCTGCTCTTGTTGACCATAAAAACAACTCGTTATTGAAATTAATTTTTGTGTTTCAAACTAAAAAACAAACGAGCCCTCCTTGTTGTCCTGATCTAACGTGTGGAGTGGTAGTAGCTGAGAGTGGTCCACCAGCCAGACTCTGAGCTCTAACAGACCAGCTGAGATCTCAGAATATCACATGAGATGGTTCATAACGTTATTTACAAGGTTTGACCAAAACACTACAAGTTTCTCATCACAACATGATCTTAGTGTCAAACTGTGGGATGAAAGGTGGCGGGTGATATGCATTCCTTCAAGGAATGCTAGGCCTTGAATGGATTCAGTTTTTGTGTCTCTGACATCCAGTAAAACTAATTCTGTCCACTTCAATCATTTAGTTCATATTTCAGTTTGAACCTGCATCCTGTTGCTTCAGCTCACATCTTTTATTCTTTATTCAGATTGTGGAGCTGCAGTTTGTCAGAGATCAGCTGTTCTTCTCTGGCCTCAGCTCTGAAGTCCAACCCCTCCCATCTGACACATCTGGACCTGAGTGACAACAAACTGTCTGACTCTGTAGTGAAGGAGCTCTGTGGTTTCCTGGAGAGTCCAAACTGTAGACTGGAGGTTCTGAGGTCAGTTCACTGCAGCTGTTGGAGGTTTTCTATGTTTGTCCAACTAAAATCATTCCCTGATACTTCACAATTTATTCAGTTATAAATGTTTCATTCATTTAACCCTTTGATGGTCTAAAATCAGCCCCACATTTTAGTTTTATTTTGGTGCTGTCAATAATCACAGATGTTCCTGACAAAGACTAAAAATCCTTGTAAAGTCTTTTATTTAGTCAGAATAGTTAGAAATGCTCCTGTAAGCTCACAGTAACTTTACGGTCCTTTAGTGTTCATCAGGGACAATCAGCTGTTTGAAACATTATAAATACAACTTTTCATCACATCTTTGTCTCATCATAAAACATTTCTATCAGTAATGTTTCTGACCTTCATCTCTGAACTTTAATTGTTGTATTAGCTGACTTGGTGAAGTTTTCCTTGCTCCATGTGTAAACCTCTGTAAAGATTACCAGGACAGACTTGAACGTACCCTGGAAGTGCTGCGTTGTTCCCAGCTGGACGCTGCTGCCGAGTCTCGTCTCGTCCCACTAAATAGTTTGAGTTGGAGTGTAAAGAGCAAAAAGACACTTTGATTGTGCACAAGTCAACATTTAGTGTGAGAAGCTGTTCCACGTGCACGCAGGCTGAAGAATCGTGCGCTCCTCAGCTCAGAACGTCTGACTCCTGTTGGCTTCCCCCAAAGCAGGACGTCAATAGTTGATGCAGCAGCTGCTGAAACATCTGCTTCAGTAGAAGAACTAATGAAACACTAACTGGTGTCGTGCACGAGGACACTTTCAGGAAAACAACACCTCCATGTCTGACACCGAGCAACACGTGCACATTTAACAACAACACAGCATCATTTTCAGCTAACGGTTCTGGAGGCTCTTCAAAAACTCTCAACTGAAATCTTTAAAAAATTAACAAAAAAACTTTTGGACTAATTAAAAGAGGAAAATGACTTTTTTTTCCCACAAACTGACATAAAAATATGTTTGTTCAATTTAATAAAACATACAAAAACCTGGTACAGCAGCTGCCTCTCAGCGAGCAGGTCCCTGGTTCAAATCCCGGTCCGGGGGCCTTTCTGGGTGGAGTTTGCATGTTCTCTCCGTGCATGCGTGGGTTTTCTCCAGGTACTCCGGTTTATTTATTTATGTTTATGTTTATTAAATTTGTTCATTTTTTTACAGAAGAAACTATACAAGACAATCTCATTAAATGATAGTGTACAAAATGTAAAAAAATGAAAGGTAGCAGAAAGAAGAATAAATCTTATTATATCTGCCCCTTACTTACAACAATCAGATTAAACAACAATAATCAGCCATGTAAACAATAATAATCTTCAACCAACTTTTTCAACAATCAGATTTAACAATAATAATCTTCAACCAACAGTACAAAATGACTAACTCTTTCTAATTTTCTAATTGATACAATACAAATTTACAACAGTACAAAATGACTAACTCTAATTTTCTAATTGATACAATACACATTACGCTATTTCATATATATTTTTTAACACATTTGTTTTGATCATTTTTTTAAATGTAAACATTGACTTGGCATTTTTAACTACATTCTCCAAGCCATTCCATAATCTAATTCCCTGGATTGAGGTAGAACGTCCCTTCAAACTAGTTCTGAATTGTGGTTTTACAAACAACTCTGTCCCCTTAAGATTATAACAACTTTGTCTTTTAACAAAGTGCATTTGGATATTTAAAGGTAATGCATTATTTTGAGCTCTATACATAACTGATAAAATATTATAGTCTACCAAATCATGGAACTTCAATAACTTTAGTTGATAAAATAATGTACTTGATGGATGACGGTAATGCTTTCTAGTGATAATTCTTACAGCTCTTTTCTGTAATACAAAAATAGGTTTTGTGATTGTTTTACACGCATTCCCCCAAACATCAATACAATAGATTAAGTGTGGAACAATGATTGTGTTATACAACAAATACAGAGCTTTATCATTCAATAGGTCTCTGACTTTGTACAGTACTGCTATCGATTTAGCTATTTTTATTCTTACAGAATTTATGTGTTGTTTCCATGTCAGTTTGTCATCAATGATAACACCCAAAAACTTCACCTCACTCACTCTACAAATCTCAACATCCTCAATTTTGAGTGGAACATCAACAGTTTTTTTTTTATTACCGAATATCATGTAATTAGTTTTTTCTAGATTTAATGATAATTTATTTATTTTAAACCAAGTTTGTATCTTGACAAATTCTGTCTTTATCAATTCTAACATTTGTTCTATATCTTCACCTGAACAGAAAAAAGTGGTATCATCAGCGAAAAGTACACATTTAAGGAGTCCTGACACATTTACCAAGTCATTCACATATAAAATAAAAAGCTTTGGTCCAAGTACAGAGCCTTGGGGAACTCCACATGTGATATTACAGAGGTCAGATCTTACATCATTTATTTGTACAAATTGTTTCCTATCTTTTAAGTAGCTAGATACCCACTGTAATGCTGGTCCTCTAATACCATATTTGTTCAGTTTTTCAAGGAGAATGGTGTGATCAATAGTATCGAATGCTTTTTTTAAATCAACAAAAATACTGATACAATATTGTTTTTGATCGACAGCAGTAGTTATTTGTTCCATTAATTCCATGAGAGCCATTGATGTAGAGTTTTTTGATCTAAACCCATACTGACTGTTGCTTAGAATATTTTGTTTATCTATAAATTGGTCTAGTCTGTTTACAAATAGTTTTTCAAGAATTTTTGAAAACTGTGGTAACAAGGATATAGGTCTATAATTGTTGAATACACATTTATCACCATTTTTAAAAAGAGGAACGACCTTAGCTACTTTCATATTATCTGGAAATATTCCTGTTGAAAATGATAAGTTACATATGTATGTGAACGGCTCAATAACATGGCTCATTATNTAGATACCCACTGTAATGCTGGTCCTCTAATACCATATTTGCTTAGCTTTTCTAGGAGAATGGTGTGATCAATAGTATCGAATGCTTTTTTTAAATCAACAAAAATACTGATACAATATTGTTTTTGATCGACAGCAGTCCATTAATTCCATGAGAGCCATTGATGTAGAGTTTTTTGCTCTAAATCCATACTGACTATTGCTTAGAATATTTTGTTTATCTAAAAATTGGTCTAGTCTGTTTACAAATAGTTTTTCAAGAATTTTTGAAAACTGTGGTAATAAGGATATAGGTCTATAATTGTTGAATACACATTTATCACCATTTTTAAAAAGAGGAACGACCTTAGCTACTTTCATATTATCTGGAAAAATTCCTGTTGAAAATGATAAGTTACATATGTAAGTGAACGGCTCAATAACATGGCTCATTATGTCCTTTACAAACATCATATCCAGCTGCTCCTGGTCATTCCACGGAGTAAGAGGAAGCTTCGAGGAGACAGGGCCTTCTCTGTTGGTGGCCCCGAGTTATGGAATGCTCTGCCTTTACACATTCGACAGGCTCCCTCACTGTCCATTTTTAAAACCCGTTTAAAAACGCATTTATACTCATTGGCCTTCAACCCAACTGAGACTTGATTTTACTTCATTTTTATTGATTTTATCTGTTTAACTTGTCATTTTATTGTATTTTAAAGGGAAATTTTAGTTCACTGTGTATTAGTTTGGTGGTTCTGTTTTTATGCTTTTTTAATCTTGTTTGTAGCTAGTGTCCAGCGCTTTGTTTCAGCTGTGGCTGTGTTAAAGCGCTTTACAAATAAAGTTGATGATGATGATGATACAGATGATGATGTCCACCCAGTCTTTCGATCTCTTGTCTGTAAGATTTTTTACTACATTCATTATTTCCTCTTTGTTAGTTCCATTTAGAAAAATACTATTTGCACAACCTGTAATTGAGTGGGTCACATTTTTATCTACTTTTGGTATCTTAGCTGCAAGGCTTGATCCAACATTCACAAAATATTGATTAAATTCATTTACAATTTCATTTTCATCATGAATTTCATCGTCGTCTTTTACAAAATATTTTGAAATACCAGTTTTTGCTTTATGATTCTTCAGGACACTATTCATTACTCGCCATGTTGCTTTCATATCACCATTACTTTTATCTAATAATTTACTATAATATTCTTTCTTATGTTTCCTTATAATCCCCACTAATTTATTTTTATCTATTTACTTCCGCCTCTCGGCAGAAGCAAGTCGCATATCTTTTTGCTCCTACCCTCCCTAAGTTTTCCTCCTCCCTGCTTGCTTTTTGTCTCGTCTGTGACTCTTCAGCGCTCACTCGAACCAATTTGCGATGGATTTAATAAATTGGGCTGTTTCATCTATAGATAAGATTTTTTCCACGAAGCGGACCGGGCCAGGAGAAGCGGTCTGCCCCTCTGACACGCACGCTGTCGGATACATGATGGACTCGTGGGGACAGTGGCAACCCATGTGTTTGACCGTCTTGTCTGTCGAAGACGTGGAAGATTTGTGGATTATTGGGATATTGGTGGCAGCTGCTCTGTTTTTTGGCGTGAGCGGAGCTGTCTGTTACTGGAAGATCAGGAAGACTTCGGCAGCTATCGGCGCACTGGCCAAACTTCCTGATCAGCAAGAGTCTCTGATCCGGGCTGTGAGCTCCTCAACCCAGCTGTTGTACGAGCTGAACCGCACATTGGGAGCTGTAGACCACCGTGGTTCTGCTGTGCGTTTTGGAACTTGTTTACAGCCGCCCAGCAGTAATCAGGGCACGGATGGGGGTTCGTAGCTTCGGAAACTCATTTGATTCGGCTATTTGGACCTGAACAGCACCTGGACTCTGGAAGGCTGCAGTCAAAAGAACACTGTGGCCTATTGAAGATAAACAATACTATCTAGTCTAGTTTCTGCACGACCTTGGAAAACAAGAAGGCTGTGCCGGGAACTCCTCTCCTGGAGTGAAGCTGAGAGACACTGCTGACCCCCCCCCCCCCTCCTGAGAGTCTCTGTGTGTGGCTCGGAGGCGCCGAGCTGAGACAACTGCTGAACTGTGCTATCTGAATGTTGCTCACAGACTCTTGATCTCCTTGCATGTCGTCAAATCTGCAACAATGTCTTGTCTGGATGTGCTTATTGCTGATAGAGTTTTTGGGACTTTATCATAGAGTGTCTTAAGACAATCTTTGATAGACTCTTTTTTGAATATCACAAATGATACCTATTGTGTTTCTCCTTTTTCCATATCTGTTGACCTTCATCTGGAGACGGATGAGCCGGCCGCGCAGAAAAACATGTGGTACACATGTCATGTGTTTGGAAATGCTGCAGCTTACACACTCTCCCTCTTCTGGATGACTGTGCTTACATAATTACGTTGTATTAATTAATTGGTGCAATGTTAATCAATAAATCTCTTATCTCTCTCTCTCTTATCTCTTATCTCTCTTATACTTTTTATATTTTTCTTCAGCGTTCTGACTTCGCAATTTCAAGAAACATGAATACAAATAATTTTTTTTACAAGCATTTCTCAACCCTTTTGTCATCCATGGTTGATCAATCGTATTTCTCTTTGTGTAATTTGTTTGCACACAATTCTTTTCATACAGAGCTTCCAAGATATTCATAAACTCATCATATGCTCTGTTCGCATCATCAACATACACATCATTCCAGTCTTGTTTATCTAGATCCTCTTTCAATTTTTCCAAAACTTTTTTTGACGTGTTTATGATCTTTTTCTTCATTGTGACTGCTTTTGTGATGCTTTGATCATTTTTATAGATTGTGAAAACTGGTAAATGATCATCTAAGATACCACCTATCACGTCCCCATTTGTTATATTTGTGAAAATATTATCAATTATTGTGGCACTATGAGTTGTAATTCTTGTTGGCTTTGATATCAATGGATACATATTTAAACTGTACATTGAGTTTATAAATGTGCTTGTTATGTTATTTGAATCTGTTTTATTTCCCATATCAATGTTAAAGTCTCCACACAAAAAACATTTTTATTAAAACTCTTCTCCATTAGCTCCAAGATTTTATCCGTGAATATTTCTATATTTGCTCCTGGTGATCTATAAACACAACTTATTATTATGTTTTTATCATTTTTGTTTATTATTTCTATCGTTATCATTTCCATAATATTATCCACTGTTATTGACATTTCATTATTTAATTTACATTTTATTTCATTATTGACAAACAGAGCGACTCCACCACCTCTTTTATTATTTCTGTTCATATGATATAATTCATACCCATCGACGTGAATATTACTTGTGTTATCATCATTGAGCCATGTCTCTGACAGCGCTATTATTGTAAAAGTTCTATTTAACTGTTTTAAGTAATCTGTTATTTTTGATATATTTGCATTTATACTTCTGCTATTAAAGTGAATAATAGAGAGAACTCCATTTGATATATTGATGTCATTAAACTGCTCTTCATTATAATATTTGTAATATTGTAATATTATAATATTATATATAATATTGGTTTCCTCCCACAGTCCAACAACATGCATGTTAGGCTGATTGTTAACTCTAAATTGACCCTGGGTGTGAGTGAGACAGGTCCCTCTTGTAAATGAGTCCCCGTGGCTCAACGAGGCTAACCTGTATAAATAAAGGTTGAATGAAAAAAAAAGTAAATAAGTATTTGTTTTTAAAAATACTTAAAGTATTAAAGTAAAAGTACTTACTGAATGTATTACCTAATGCAATGGTCTACAATATCATTAAATGTGTACAGTATGTACTGTACCTGTATATTCTGTAATACATTAATAGTGTTGAGTCATTTTAATGAACAATGCTGCAGATAATACATGTTTTTATTGTGTTTACTCTGTGACACAGTTCACACTTGGACTTGTGATTCTGTGCATCAGAATTTCACGGATGACCTGCAGAGTTAAATGGCATTAAGCAAAATAAGAAAGAGGAATGATTTTACCTTTGAAAGTTTTTATTTAACACAGAACAAAACCAATGTGTCATTTTAACTGCAGTAAACCATTTAAGTAAAAGTTGTCTGACAGAAAAAATTAGCATTAGACCTAACGGGGGACTCATTTACAAGAGGGACCTGTTTCACTCACACAGGGTCAATTTAGAGTTACCATCAGCCTAACATGTTTTTTTGGACTGTGGGAGGAAACCGGAGCACCCGGAGAAAACCCACGCATGCACGGAGAGAACATGCAAACTACCCAGAAAGGCCCCCGGACCGGGATTTGAACCAGGGACCTGCTCGCTGAGTGGCAGCAGCTCTACCAGTTGTGCCACCGTGCTGCCCTCAATGCAAACTCCACCCAGAAAGGCCCCCGGACCGGGATTTGTGTCACTTGTGGATAGTTACCTTTTAAACAGACATGAGGGCAACATGAGCATTTCCTCCCTCAGCCAAACATAGTACTGTACTTAATTACTGTCAGCTTGCTGAGGCAGGAGTGCACACTAAATTTGATATGCCCTCTTGTGGCAAACTGTTGCCACTACATGCTTACTGAACATCCTCGGTTAAAGTGAGAGAATTGAAGCTTGATGAGCAAGGACTTTACGGACAGCTTGGTTAGTACTTCCTAACCGGAATATTGGGCTGTCTGCCTCCTGTCAAACTCCAGCACAAACCTTGCACAAACTTTGCTTGGAGAACTACGTGGCTGCAGTTTTTGTTTTGCTTACCTGCTGCTTCTGTCAACCTCCTGTGTCGTCTGGACCGTTCTGGACTTTCTCCTGTGCTCCTCTTCAAGTTATGCTCATTCAAGTTACATCTCACTGCTTCTTGGTTATTTCTCTCGGAGCCGTGGGTCTGCTGTTAGCGGCTAGCTCTGTGCTAGCTCCCCCCGGTTTGGCTGGTGTGATGTTGACCTACTCCGCTTCGCAGCTGCTTGGACTTAACAACTGCTCCATTCCACCTTCTGTTTCCATCATCAAACAACTGGGACTTCTGCGTAGACCTCGTTACATCCATAGAGGCTCTCGAAAGAAATCCGTTTATTCTCGCTCTGTTTTTTGCAGATGATGTAGTCCTACTGGCTTCATCAGTTCGTGATTTACAACTTTCACTGGAGCGGTTTGCAGCCGAGTGTGATGCGGCCGGGATGAGAATCAGTTCCTCCAAATCCGAGGCCATGGTCTTGAGCCGGAAAAGGGTAGCATGCCCTCTCCGGGTCGGGGAGGAGGTCCTGCCCCAAGTGAAGTGAACCAATATTGGTTACTTTCAAACTAACAAACAAATAAATAAATAAATAAAAGGCAACGTGAATGTAACTTGTAACTCAACACATTATAGAAATGTAGTGTAGTAGAAAGTACTATTTGTAGTTTTATGCTTGTTTTATTCTGTGTATACTTTTAGAATTGATTTTTATTGTACAGCGCTTTGTGATTTTATGTCTGTGATAAGCGCTCTAGAAATAAACCTTACTTACTTACATATACTTCATGTAAAATGTAGTGGAGTAAACAAGAAAGTTCATACTCAATAATCCAGGTATCAAATCTGATCATTCTCAATCAGGTCATCTGGACAGTTTCTTTTAGTAGAGACGTTTCACCCTCAGTCCAGAGGGCTTCCTCAGTCAGAGTAGTCCAGCACACTGATGTTCCCCCACCAAGCCGTAAACAACTTATGTGGACCAACCAGTTTGCTGGAGGCTAGATCAGCATTGATCAGCAATCTGACAGATTGTTTACGGCTTGGTGGGGGAACATCAGTGTGCTGGACTACTCTGACTGAGGAAGCCCTCTGGACTGAGGGTGAAACGTCTCTACTAAAAAAGAAACTGTCCAGATGACCTGATTGAGAATTATCTGAGTAGTGGAGTAAAAGTAAAAAGCACCCACGTTTAACTCTACTTAAGTAAAGTACGGATACATGAAAAATGTACAGTAACAAAGTACTTGTACTTAGTTACATCCCACCACTGCCGGTTTCCTCCCACGGCCCAAAAACATGCATGTTAGGCTGATTGGCAAATCTAAATTGTCTCTAGGGGTCCGTGTGATGGACCTGCGCCCCGTCCAGGGTTTACTCCGCCCCTCGCACAGTGATTGCTGGACATGGGCACCGGCGACCCCATGACCCAAAATGGAAGAAGCGAGTAAAGATAATGGATGGATGGATAAACAAAAACCTGAAATGTGGAGGGGTTTTTGTTAACCTAAAGTTTTTTAAAACAATTTTATAATTTAAATGAGATACTGTATTTTCATTTCAAGCTGAGAAAGCTCAAAAATATTGACTCATTCATGAATCAAATAATCAAACCTGAGTATTTTGAATCATTTCTGTAAGGTGGTTGATGTTTCCCCTAAAGAACACAAACTGTCATAAAGTTAAAGTTACATCAATTCAGGATGGTTGTCTGAAGGAATTCATGCTTTGACTTTTCATTCCTCTGATATTTTACTAACACATGTATTGTGGACTGTTGCTGCTCTTGTTGACCATAAAAACAACTCGTTATTGAAATTAATTTTTGTGTTTCAAACTAAAAAACAAACGAGCCCTCCTTGTTGTCCTGATCTAACGTGTGGAGTGGTAGTAGCTGAGAGTGGTCCACCAGCCAGACTCTGAGCTCTAACAGACCAGCTGAGATCTCAGAATATCACATGACATGGTTCATAACATTATTCACAAGGTTTGACCAAAACTCTACAAGTTCCTCATCACAACATGATCTTAGTGTCAAACTGTGGGATGAAAGGTGGCGGGTGATATGCATTCCTTCAAGGAATGCTAGGCCTTGAATAATAATAATAATAATAATAATAATGAATTCAATTTATAACGCACTTTTCATTAATGAAAATCTCAAAGTGCTACAAGGTGCAACAGAATTAAATGTCAACAAAACAAATAATAAAACAGTTAAAATCAATAACAGTATCAGCTAAGATCAAAAGTAGAATCATGAGGAGGTAGAGTATGCTCGGTTGAAAAGAAAGGTCTTCAAGCCGCTCTTAAAGTCAACCACAGACTGTGGGGCTCTCAGACAGTCAGGAAGAGAGTTCCACAGGCGGGGGGCAGCCACACTGAAAGCCCGGTCTCCCATGGTCCTTAATTTGGTTCTCGGAATGTGAAGGAGATTACTGTTCTGTGACCGCAGCGAACGGGTGGATGAGTATGGAATAAGAATATCCTTCAGATAATCTGGTGAAGTTCCGTGTAAGCATTGATGTGTAATGAGAGCAGTTTTGTACTGAATTCTGTAGGTGACAGGAAGCCAATGGAGGTTATGGAGAATGGATTCAGTTTTTGTGTCTCTGACATCCAGTAAAATTAATTCTGTCCACTTCAATCATTTAGTTCATATTTCAGTTTGAACCTGCATCCTGTTGCTTCAGCTCACATCTTTTATTCTTTATTCAGATTGTGGAACTGCAGTTTGTCAGAGATCAGCTGTTCTTCTCTGGTCTCAGCTCTGAAGTCCAACCCCTCCCATCTGACACAACTGGACCTGAGTTACAACAACCTGCAGGCTCCAGATGTTCAGCAGCTGTTGGATCTTGTGGAGAGTCCAGACTACAAACTGCAGACTCTGAGGTCAGTAGATGTTCTTTGAAAGTTTTCAATAACAATATTTGTGATGATGTAGTAACAAAACCAACCAGCAGGTGTCCTTCAACACAACATCATGGTGTCGTCGCTCTACAGTCAACATCCTGATGGGACTCTGTTCTATCAGGATGAACTTTATAGCAGGATTATTGTGGACAATATGATCTGACACAGCCCTGGTCCAGACTGCTGAAGTCCACTCATCACATCTGTCCTTTGTTTCATCCAGATGTGTTCAGTGACAGCCTCCATGTTTCTTAGTCAGCTGATGTGTTCAGAACCAGATGAGATGTTTATCAGCACACAGAGTGTGTGTGTGTGTGTTTATCAGCACACAGAGTGTGTGTGTGTGTGTGTGTGTGTGTGTGTGTGTGTGTGTGTGTGTGTGTGTGTGTGTGTGTGTTTATCAGCACACAGAGTGTGTGTGTTGACATCCCTCCAGTGTTGGTGCAGTGATGAAGCTGAAGATGACTCTCAGCACTTTGCTTCCTCTGTGGACTTGAGTGAAAGCTGCAGAGGAAACACACTTGATGCTGAAAGTCTCTGCAGGTGTGTGAGCTTCACTCCAACACGTGAACATGAAGCTCCACAGCTGCTCTGAACAGCTGCTCTGAACAGCTGCTCTGAACAGCTGCTCTGAACAGCTGCTCTGAACAGCTGCTCTGAACAGCTGCTCTGAACAGCTGCTCTGAACAGGACTGAAGTGCTGCTGCTCTTTCTCCTGGATGATGTTGCACCACTGACTGACAGCTGGTGGAGAGAGGCTGCAGACAGGAAGTTGGCTCCTCTCTCACTCTCTCTTCTCTCTGCAGGTGGGACTCCTGGTGATGTGAGCTGAGTTCTGATGATCCACAGAGGTTGAAGCAGCAGCCGGTTGTTTGATTAGAAACTGGTTGGATCCTGATGATGATGAACTTTGACCTTTTTATATTATCTATGATAGGTTGATGACTGCTTCTGTGTTGTATTTACTCTGAACCAATCAAGCTAAAGTCAAGGTTAAATAAATCATCCAGATTATCTGTAAATGAAGCTACAATCACTACTTTTACACAAAGCTCTATTTTCTTTACTTCTTTTAAAATAAATTTATTAACATTTCATCAAGTTCTGTCTCAGTTTATTTGATCCAAAACATTTTGAGGTGAACTTCAAATTTTCTTTCGAGGATTTCAGTTTTAATCCGACATGAAAGGTGGCGGGTGATATGCATTCCTCTAACTGGGGGATGTGCCCCCTGGGGGGTCTTTCTTCTCTTTTTGTTCTCTCCTGTAATGTTTGTTCTCAGTAGAAGTGGACCGTCTGTCTTTGCTCCTGCAGAAACAGAATCTTCAGGTTTTGGTATGAAACAGAACCGGTTCAGTAAAATCCACTAATCCTCTTCAAACCAGCTTTAATTAAAGCGTTCCTTATAGAAATGCATATCACCCGCCTCCTTTCAAACCACTTTCACACTAACATCACCCTCAGATTATAACAGATTATTAACAGCTGATCTGACATGAATATTATAGATCAGGAATAGATATGAGATTATAGCTGTACATTTACATCAGTTATAAATACAACATAAATATATACACTATAAACAGATAAAAGAACCTAGATATCATCTAATTTATATTATAGATATTTCCATGTGTTTCTATCAGTCATTATGAATCAACATGTGGTTGTTACACTTCCTGTCAGCAGAGGGCGCCATAGACCTGCATGAAATAAACAGATTTGATTTGATTAGTTTTACATTAAAATGTTTAGGGCCAGTTTCACAGACAAGATTAAAGCTAGTCCCAGACTACAATACTGTTTGAGCTGGTTTAACTATAAGACCTGCAACGACTGATCTTAAAACAGTCACAGATTTAGTCTGTTCTGGATTAAAGGCAGTTGAGAGAAGATGGATCAGAACTACTCTGAGACTAAATGCAAACTTAGACCACGGAGGTCAGCCAGAGAACCCTTCCACCATGGTAAGGTGGCAGACCAGGCAGGGGGCTCCCTGGTGAGGTGTTCCAAGTACAGTAGGTATCTCTGCAGACAAATTCAGAAGGCGTAACTGGAGGGTCACATCTGATTGGACGACAAAACAATAGGCATATCTGGAAGGTCACATCTGATTGGACGATAAAACAATAGGCATATCTGGAAGGTCACATCTGATTGGACGATAAAACAATAGGCATATCTGGAAGGTCACATCTGATTGGACGATAAAACAATAGGCATTAGGGGTGCGAATCTCTCAGTGTTTGGCGGTTCGATTCCGATTTTGTGTGCCACGATTCGATTTAAAATCAATTTTTCCATTCAGAAACTTTTTTTTAATGGTCATAAATTTAGTTTCAGTTATGTAACTGGCAAGTTGAAAACAAACAACAATGTAAACAAATGGAACATTTATTTAAAACAATCATTTTAGGTTCCTTACTGTATCAAATTTTTTGCATCGTTTGATATTTATACCAAAAATAGGAACAAATGATACAGGACTGCATTAAATTCTGTAACTTAAATTACCAGTACAGTATTAGCTTAGTTGCCTGGATTTCTCAAACAATGAAATAAAAAGAAAAATCTAGGAGCAAATAATTCATCCATCCATCATCTTTACCCACTTCTTCCTTTAAGAGTCTCGGGGGTCACTGGTGTCCATGTCCAGCCATCACTGTGTGAGAGGTGGGGGACACCTGGACAAGTCTCCAGTCCATCAGACAAATAATTAAAAATATATAAATACAAAAGTAAACAGACTTCAGCCTAACATAGTGCATTAACCTTTAACTCAAAATAAAATACAGACCACAGTTTTTTTTAAAACATATTGATTCATATTTAGTAAATATTTAACAAAATTTCGTGCAAACTTACATTAAAGGTGGGGTCTGCGATATTTGAACACTCTGGGACTTAGAAATATTTTCAGCGCAGAAAAGCATTCTGCTCCCTCCCCTCAGAGCCATATATGGCTCAGTCCGTGCTTCTGCTGAACTTGGGATCTGCTCCGCCCCCTGCTGCTGTCTGCTCAGAGCCGCTGCGATATTCTGTGTTTATGGTAATAAAACCTTCTAATAAAATAAAATAAAACCATGGAGCGCTAGTCCTACAACACAAAATCCAGCAGAAATCATCAGAGGTTCACGAAGCAACGTTTGGACATGATTTAATTCGCTCGTGACTTCCTCATGTCTGTCAGCGCTGGTCTGGAATGTCTGGAATGCTCCACCTCCTCCTGTCTCTGCGCTCCGAAGTTCTGTGTTTATATGATAATATAACTGTTTAAAAAATATAATAAAACCACGAATCACTCATCCAACAACACAAAAACCAGAAGAAATCAGCAGAGGTTCACGAAGCAACGTTGGACATGTTTTAATTCGCTCGTGAGTCGTGACAAATCCATTTCCTCATTCCTGTCAGTGAAGGATGAAGCGATCACTTGACTTTTGGCAAAAAAACTAAATAAAAGTCCAGCTCTGGGATAAAGAAGGGATATTTAATACATTTTGTGTCACATAAAAAACAGTCCTGCATCGCTTTGCAATCCTTTGAATGAGAACGAGCTGCGGCTGGGACAGGTGGGGGCGTGGGTTGGGGCGTGACAAACAACTCTGTTTTTATTGGCTGTCAGTGTCCTGGGGCCTCATGTATCAACCGTGCGTGCGCACAAAAACATTGCGCACGTCACTTTCCACGCAAAACCCCGTATGTATCAAAACTGAAATGAACGTGAATATCTGCGCATCCACGTACATTTCCACGCCAGCTCCCCTGCTTGCGTACGCACGTTTCTGTGGTTCTTGTTCCTTTGGCGACACTTACAGGTGCTTCTGAGAAACTGAAGCCCCACAGTCTGTGGTTGACTTTAAGAGCGGCTTGAAGACCTTTCTTTTCAACCGAGCATACTCTTCCTCCTCATGATTCTACTTTTGATCTTAGTTGATACTGTTGTTGATTTTAACTGTTTTATTATTTGTTTTATCGACATTTAATTCTGTTGCACTTTGTAGCACTTTGAGATTTTCATTAATGAAAAGTGCGTTATAAATTGAATTCATTATTATTATTATTATTATTATTATTATTATTATTATTATTATTATTATTATTATTATTATTATTATTATTATTACTATTAACTGTTCATGATGTGAAAATGATTAATATTCCCACCAAACACACGATTAACAAGTACATCCACATGGACGCGCAAAGTTGTGCAAAAAATAAATGTAACAGGAACGGATACATTCAGCCTTACTGGAGGATATAGATAGTGTAACACGCAGAGCATTTATTTATAAACAGATATAATTCTCTGATCTAGGATATGGCTTATCAGCCGTTTTCAGAAATAATCATTTTTCAGTTTGGCACTGCTGCGCACTGGCGCAACACAGGGGCCGCGCATCACGCGTGCACGTGCAGAAACTGGGGTTCCACAGGAGCTTAGAGGGAGCTGGCAGGTCGATCAGGGCTGTGCCAGTCCAGTCCACACAAAGCCGATTCATGTCCAATGGAATGGTCTCATCCATATGATCCCAAAGGCTGAGTTATGGTCGCGCTTTGAGCGCGCGTGCACCCTCGCCGGTGTTACACGGCAGTGGAGGTGTGTCATTATCTGTGTTTATTGTAGATGTCTCCAAAATGACACGTGAAAGTACACCATTTATAACTTGTATGGGAGTAAAAGCTTCACAGACAAACAGATTGCGCACAAGGCTGCAGCGCGCGCTTTGGAGACTCCAACATCACGTCATGTCATGAAAAGTCTCCACTGAGACGCAGAGACTCGTTTCTTCATATCATCTATTAAATAAACGAAGATCTATGTTCTAGCAAACATCCAAGTAAGTTCCTCTGTGTTTACAGTAATTATGGTAATTAACTCGTGCGCAAAGTTAATATTTTCACTCAGAATGAATGAATGAGCCGGTGGCGCACCTGACAGCAGCGTGCGCGCACACGAATACCGGCACACAATCACTCGTTCTTTGCGTGATGAACACAGTTTATTACTATTCTTACTTAGGATGTTTGTCCTCACTCATATTATATTAAATTCATTATTTTCCTGAATCTAGAAATCATTTCTGATCGCGCAGGGATCAAACAAACATGTCCTTCACACATGCAGGAAGTAATTTGCATCTGTTTAACATATGTAAATGAAGGCGTGTCAGGGGAGGTGTCTCACGTGCGCTCAGTTCCACGTTAATTGTGATGTACAAAAGGAATGTGCGTGGATTCAGGTGTACGCACGGTTTGATACATCTGGATTTTTTTGTGCGTACACACTTTTCTGGATTACACCGTACGTCACTTTTCAGTAGGAAATCCACGCAGGTTTTTGATACATGAGGCCCCTGGTCACTCTTGTGTTTTCAGTGTTTTTATAAATGCTGATAGAGAAGCAAGGGGACTATAGTTTTTTTCAGAGATTACTTTGTCTAACATCAGTTTGTCAGTAGATAGTGACGGAGTGAAGAAATATGTTAAAAATATATTGTTTGAAAAGTTACAGACTACATTACAATCTTACACACCCCAGCTTTAAAATCTCTTCTGAACTGTAATTTATAAACCATAAATTGTATCATTTAGAACGGGCTCCAGGTGATGTGTCTCATCTGGTCTCTCCAACCTGTTAAAACACAAATTACATTAAGTTTGTTGTACAACTTGTCTATAAGTTTTAGTATAATATGAGAAATAACAGTTACAGTACCTTTGAGCCGCAGCTGCATCAGAACTTCTCCCTCCTTATTCTTGTTTCATGATGGAGCTGTGTGGAGTTTTATCTACAATGAAGGAATGACGTGCGTTGCTTCCAGCGTATTAAAAATAAAACTAAACCCCTCAACTTCCACTGAACTGTCTGTTCGTAAATCCTTTGTGATACAGCAGGAATCAGAGAGAGAAATCTTCACAGCTGTTGGAGAATCAGCTGGAAGTTTGTTGCAAACTTTGCTGGTCGGCTGCTTTCACTTTCATCTTCCGTGCATTTTATCTATTTCCAAAATACTGTACCGTAATTTTATTAGACACTTCTTGCAAAAAACCGTTCTCTTGTTAAGCTCTGTCTTCCCCCAGAACACAGTAGGATCTAAAATTATTTTTAAAGATCAGTGGTGGGCTTCCGACCGCTAGGTAGGGCTAATGCGCTAATCCGCTTATAGCGTAGCTAAATAATCTGTTAGCTTTACAGCGGATTAACTAACTTTTATAATTCATACGCGGATTTGCGCTATTTTTATTTAAAATGCAGTACCGCTAATAACTAATTATCTATCAGTAAAACCGAAAAAACTTATTTAGAGGCCCGGACGACTGTCAGCGCCGGATGTGGTCCGTTACGAAAAAGCGTCCCCTCAGTCTCTTTACTAGAGCGAGCGCTCTCAGTTAGCAGCCAGTGTGTTACTCTGCAGCCTTATTGCTTGTTTTCGAAGAGTCAGACGAAGAGTTTTTAACATGGAGGGTGAACTTATGGATGTTTCTCAGCGGCCTATGCGACGCGTCTGGATTTTTAAAAGTATTTCTCCACTGCCCTCTTCAAAATGGCGGCCGCGACGGCCACAGAAGATCCATGAAAACACGGTAAAAACAATTATTTCTTTGCTGAGAAAAATATATTTCTTATCTGACTTTATAGCACAAGGTTTTTCTGAGCTTAACCGGTTCAAATGGTCAAATCTGCTGGATTAAAATCGCCATTTGTCCTCTTCAAAATGGCGGCCGCCATTTTGAAGAGGGCAACTGGCGAAATATTTTTTTTTTGACCATTTGAACCGGTTAAGCTCAGAAAAACCTTGTGCTATATATAGCACAAGGTTTTTCTGAGCTTAACCGGTTCAAATGGTCAAATCTGCTGGATTAAAAAAATTATTTTGCCAGTTGCCCTCTTCAAAATGGCGGTTAGCGTGTTAGCATTAGCTTCCGCTAGCATTGGTAATACATAAGTGTTTTTGAAATTGTGGACCTAAATAAATCAAAAAGTGCTTTAGAAATAGCGGAACTAATTTTTGGTTTAGCGCTGCCCAGCACTGTTAAAGATGAAGGAGCAAGTTGAATCACGCTGTCTCTCTCCTCCCTCCTTGCTAGCAAGACCGCGGTAAAGTGAGCCTCCACTCAGCTCCGTCAGCCCTCACTGACTTGTTGTTTATGCGCGTTTACAAGGTGTACTACGGTAAATAATGCCGCGGAGACGCGATGCGTGTTGCTTTTCAAAATAAAAGCTGGAAATAAACGTTGTTAATAGCTGAAAAATACATAAATAAAAGCTGTTTATAGTTGAAAAATAATTAAATTAAATCTGTTAATAGCTGAAGCTGTTAATTTCACTGTTATCTCTGATTATGTGTGTATTCATTATGCGAGAATGTCAAATATCTGTTCCCCAAAATAAATAAATAAAAGCTGTTAATTTCACTGTTATTTCTGGTTGTGTGTATTCATTATGTGAGAATGTCAAATATTTTTTCCCAAAAACTTCCATTATAAAAATAAAAAATAAACAGCTATTTTACTTAGCAGAAACCACTCTCAATTCAGACTGACCCTAGAAGACCCCCCAGATGTTGGTCATCAAGTTGGATGAATGCCTTCCAAAGTTGCGCAATTTGCATTTTATTTACTGAGTTTAGAACTCTTGACTTCCAAAATAAATCACCTCTGAAAATTTTTGAAATTTGGCATACTATTTTTCCACAAGATGGTGAATTTATTGCTAAAAAAANCCCAGATGTTGCTCATCAAGTTGAATGAATTCCTTCCAAACTTGCACAATTTGTATTTTATTTACTGAGTTTAAAACTCTTGGCTTCTAAAACCAATCACCTCCAAAAAAAATTCTCATTTGACATATTATTTTTCACAAGATGGTGAATTTATTGATTAAAAAATGTTACATGCGAGAAAACAATTGCACATGAAGAATTTCACTTTCAAAGTTGAACATTGTTCATAGTAATATACAAGAGTTGCTGATTTTATGGCTGGATAATGGTTCGATTTCACGCACCACTCTCACTTCAGGTTGACTCTAGAGGACCCCAACATGTTGCCCAACAACTCTGACCAACATCTGATGTTGACTTTCAAAATAAATCACCTGCAAAGTTGAACATTGTTCATTGTAATAGAGTTGCTGATTTTATTGCTGGATAATGGTTCAATTTCACGCACCACTCTCACTTGACTCTAGAGGACCCCAACATGTTGCCCAACAACTCTGACCAACATCTGATGTTGACTTTCAAAATAAATCACCTGCAAATTTGAACATTGTTCATTGTAATATACAAGAGTTGCTGATTTTATTGCTGGATAATGGTTTGATTTCACGCACCACTCTCACTTCAGGTTGACTCTAGAGGACCCCAACATGTTGCCCAACAACCCTGACCAACATCTGATGTTGACTTTCAAAATAAATCACCTCCAAATTTGAACATTGTTCATTGTAATATACAAGAGTTGCTGATTTTATTGCTGGATAATGGTTCAATTTCACGCACCACTCTCACTTCAGGTTGACTCTAGAGGACCCCAACATGTTACCCAACAACTCTGACCAACATCTGATGTTGACTTTCAAAATAAATCACCTGCAAAGTTTAACATAAATCTTTGTAATACACAAGAGTTGCTGACTTTATTGCTGGATAATGGTTAGATTTCACAATGTTGTTGAGCAACATGACAGAACACAGCAACAAAACACACATTCATAAAGACTAATAATATTCATGACCTTGCAGTAGATTTCCATAAATAAACATACCCATACCTACAAATATAAATACAGTATACATACATATACATTCATATCACATATCCATCTATATATCTGCATATGATATCCACATATACATCCCTGCATCCATTTGTGTGTGGTTGTGAGCATGCATAAGTGAATAAGGTTCCTCCAATAGAACATTCAGTAGCGACCGTGAAGCATCAGAGATCCGCCCCCCAAGGCCCGAGGCAGACGAAGGGGCAATCAAAGCCTAAGACCCCAAGAAGGACCCCAAGCCCAGAGTCCCCAGGGTCACCCGAACAGGACGAGCCACTCACCCACTCCCCAGATCCGACCAAGGGGGAGAACCGGGCGAGCCCCACCAGCGACTACACACAATGACCCCCGGGGGACCAACAGCGACAAACCCACAGGCCCCCGCCGGAGCCCACCGCACTGATGTAGCCCCAGGCCCGGGCACCGAGGCCCGAGCACTGGGGACGCCCGCCCTTCAGGCCCAGACCCGATAGGACCAGAGGACCCGACTCCACCAGGCAGTCACCAGGCCGAGCCGACCCACGCCCAAGTGCCCAACCCCAGAAGGCGACAGCAAGGGTCCCCAACACGCCCGCGGGCAAAGGGACACCCACCCGGGGGCCACGTGACAGGAGCGCGACACCAAGTAGCCTCAGATGTAACAGAGAGGGGACAGTCCAAATCCCAGCCTGACAATTAGACATTCATACACAGACACACTCACTCAGACCCACCCTCATCCTCACTCACACAAAGACAAACAATAACGACACGTTCCATTCATAATCCCGATGCACACTCTATACCCCCCAGGTCCAAGACATGTACCTGCCACCTACATGGGGCAGCCAGGAGGTAGGCCCATTCATTCTGGGCTGGAGAGTAGCCGACATCCAAGATCCGGCCCAGCCACCGCCCTGCCGACAGGACAGGACACCCGAGCCCAAGCAGCCCCAGGGAGAGCGCAATGCCAGCCCCACCCACGGCAAACCTCCAGGCCCGAACCCTCCCATAGTCCAGGACAACCCCCGACGGCCCACCTCCAGAATGCCCGCCAGGCAACCAGGGGGGTGAGAGAGAAAAAAAAAAAAAAAAAAATTAACAAATCTAGACCCCGACATACACACCCCCGTCCCCAAATGTGCTGTTGGTGTGTGTTGCTGTAAAGTGCATTTAAAAAGGGAAGAGAAGGAGCAAAGGCTGGCATAATGCCAGTTTCCCCTCCACTCCAACTCTAACCCAGGCCCTTATTGTCTAAATGCATAATTGTGAGTGAGCATAGGCACGGGGGCGAGAGTGTTGTCATCCCGCCACCCATAACCATAGTGCTCACCCCAATTCCTATATGTGAATTTTATGAGGATGTTTATGAGTGAATGTCTAAAGTGTATAATAAAATTGAGTCCCAGGTGGTTCTGAACAACAGAGATGTAAAAACGTTGCAGCACACCCGAGTCTCAAAATCCCTACATGTATTAATTTGAGATGAAGAGGGCGGAGGTGCGTGGTGAGGGATGGGGAGAAAATATCTGCAGGAACAATGCTCCCGCAGCGAGTCAGCTCCCCCGCTGACCCTACAACCCCCCCCCCAGTTCGCCAAGGTCCACCCCATGAGCGAGGCAAAGAAAACACCTCTCCGACCGCCAGGCCATTGAGCCAAAGACCAGAGAGGGACACGGCCCTGAGGGCCGCCAACACCACAACCAACAGCCCACATCCACCAGGGCCACCCAGACCCCTACGAACTGTAGTCAGCCCACTGCCCAAGAGGACACAAGATCCCACATGGACGACACGGCCAAGAGCGCCCGCCCAACCGCCGACAGAGCCAGGAAGCACCGAGAGCGGGCCCCCACCACAGAAAGGGCCCGCACACTGGCCATGCATAGTCCCAGACCATTATCAAAGACATCCACTTAGTCCCCACCCCAGAAGAAATACTACACCCACTCTTCACTCTAACATTTTTCAGAACACATAACACACTAGACACCCAGGCTGGGTCACACTGCCCCCTCCCATGGGCCACCAGTCACGCCCCCAGACACCCAACCCCCAGCACATGAACCCCCAGCCCACCAGCGAGCCGAGGGCCCCCGGCCAGGGCCGGGCACCAGAGCGTGAGCCAGCCCATAGCCCGGCGACCCGCCTGCCAGAGCCCAAGACCCCCGACCCCCACCAGGCCCAAGCCCGGGGACGACACGTCCCCAGAATCCCAAGCTCCCGGCGCCCACCCCGAAGCCACCCCAGCACAGCCGGGTCACCGACCGACGACCCATGACGCCGCCCCCGACCACCCGAGGGCCCGCATGCCGCCCCCAGCAGACATCCCCCAGAACCCCCCCGGTCCTCCCCAGGTCGAAGGCAGTGTCCTCCCCGCCCAAACAGCCCCAACCCCCCGGCGCCCCAAACCCCAACCTCCCCCCACACCAGCCCCAAAGCCCCACAAGGCCAGATCCCAGACCCCCCACCCTCACTACGTAACGGAGCCGATCAAAGAGTGCCAGATAGATTGATCCGATGTGTCGGCAGATGCTGTTTCAAGACTAATATGATCTAACAGAAGATTTTTATACTGATTAATGCTAAGATTATTTTTATTTTTCCAATTTATGAGTATGGTTTTCTTTGCGATGCATAAGGCAGTGAAAAGCATACAGGATCTATTATTTTCTAGTATAACATCTTCAAAGATACCCAATAAGCAAACAGATGGAGAGAGAGGGATATTACATTTCAAACATTTAGACAAGTCTTCACATACCTGTACCCAGAACCTCTGAACGGGTGGACATAACCAGAGTGCGTGAATATAATCATCAGGTATATTGCCTTTGCACTGTGAGCAGTTGTTAGATGGTGTAAAACCCATCTTAAACATTTGCTGACCTGTATAATGTACTCTATAGAGAACCTTATATTGTATTAATTGTAGATTGGAGATTCTAGTCAATTTAAATGTTTTTAAACATACTTGATACCAGATTTTTTGTTCAAAGTTGACTTATAAATCTGACTCCCATTTTTCAACAGGTAGTGTTATCGAGTCATCGATTCTAGACAATTTTTTGTATATTTTAGATAATAATTTGGGTGGCTGAAGATTAATAAACTCTAACACACATGTTGGTGTTTCCAACATGTTTTATTAAGCTTAAATTTCTTTTTTACAATAGACTTAATTTGTTGGTATTGTAGGAAGTATTTATTATCAATGTCGTATTGTGTTATTAATTTATTAAATGGAATAAAGTCTATACCCTCAAATATGTGTTCCAGACATTCAATTCCTTTCATTCTCCAACCTGGGAAATTTAACATATTATTTTCTTGTTGAATGTCAGGATTGTTCCAGAGAGGCGTATCCCTGCATCAGAAACCATGTTTCTGTCCTGCAGGTCCACTGGAGTCCACCAGGGGGTGCTGCAGCACCACCCACACCCGGACTTCACTCAGCAGAAGCAGCCAGTGTCCTACTCTTCAGCTGCTGCTCTGAAATGATTTTATTTATTTAGTTTTGTGCAGAAACAGATTCTTTCAGCTGGAGGCTGAAATGAAACACCTGACAGGTTCAGTCCTGACCTTTAGAGTCAGAAACTGAAGCCGACATGAAAAGACTGTTTACTGCTTCCTGCAAGATGTCAATTTATTCATAAATCTACAAACATGCATGTTACAACAGCAGCATCAAGAAAGTGTTGGTGAACCTTCGGCTGCAGAAGAAACAGCTGCAAGAACATGAGGTTTTCAGCTCCCTGACATCTGCTCAAACAAACAAACAAGCAAACAAACAAACAAACAAACAAACAAACAAACAAACAATCTAACCCTCAGACAAGGGAGGAAGTCACTCTACAGTATTCATAAATTAATTCTTTAAAGAAATTCATCAAATTAAACACATTAGGTATTAATCTAATAAAAATTCAAAACAAGCAATAATTTAAAAAACATTTTTGTTTCTGAAGGAATCTTCAAAATGTGACACATTTCAAAACGCTTCTGAAAAGTTATAAAATAGCAAATAAATTTAACTTCTAAAAAAAAAAAAAAGTTTGCATTTCAATCTAATCTCTATCAGCACCAGACTCTTATTTTGAAGAACACATATGAGCTTTATTTTGAAACTGGAGGTTACATCTTTTTCTGTTTGGCTTTTTGGATTTTTAATCTTGAACTTCAAAGTTCTGATCAGGAGAAATGGTTCGAACTCTACAGGACCTTCGAGGGTGGTCATGTTGGAAAAACACTGAAAGAAAATCCACAGACTCAGAATCTGTTTCATAGCTAAACTGTTAATGCAAGTTAAATTTGAACAGCTGCTGTTTGTTGTAAGCATGAAAATAAAGAGCACAGAAAGTTTAAATGAATTTAAAAGTAGCCGAAAAATTGCTATCAGCAGAGAGGTAGCTGAAAGGAGCATAAAAACTTTGAAATGAGGTCGATTATTATTTTTTGTTTAATACGGACCTGCTTGATGTCGTGTGTTGTCGCTTCTTTCTAAGACCCTTTAGGCGGTTGTTTTATTGACGAACAGCTCTTTGCTCCTTTGGCTGTTTTACAAATCAAGCTGAAAGATGAACGGCTGAAGGTCTGCAGATGGAGTTAGATGGGCAGAAAAACAAAATGCTGAGTCAGCATTCAGACAGAAAGCAGAAAAGCAGACGGAGGACGAAGGACAGGGTGAGGGGAGACGAGGAGAACACGTGAACAAGAAGTAAAAATAACAGATGAGACGTCTCATCGTCTGAGGAGCGGACAGGAGCCGTCTCCTCAGCAGTAATACCATCTGACCCAATCAGTGCTTTGATTAGAGACCGGTCTGAAGAGGCACTCAGAGTCTCTTAACTGTCCTGGCCCCGGTCCACTCGGCTCCCATCGCTCCGAGTCCAGAACCTGAGCAGAATAAAGAAACCAGGAGCAGCGGCGACGTTGGAAGGACACGCCGTCGTTGTCCATGTACGCTCCTTGACCTTCAACCTTTGCTTGGATCAAGTCTGATCACTGCAAGGACTTTAATAAACCAACGCTTTTAAGAGTTCAACCCAAACCTGCGTGAGCTCGACATGTCCCAGTGTACACGTCAGAGAGACCGTACATCCTCACCTCCCTGATGCGTACAGGTCAAATCACTAATAAATTCATTCATTTCATTTATTCATTTATATAGCACTTTACACAACCACGGTGGTGGTGACCAAAGTGCTTAACAAAAAACAGTGCAGTACTTAAAAAGACAGATTAAAAATCAAGAAAAACACAACATAAAAGCAAAAATAAAACCAGAAATGTCACCACATATTTAATTACTAAAAGCCAGTTTGAATAAAAAAGTCTTAAGCTTTGATTTAAAAGGGCCAAGTTCAGTAATCTGGCGTAGCTCAAGTGGGAGTGTATTCCAGAGTCGAGGTGCGGCCGCAGAAAAGGCACGGTCACCCCAACGTTTATATTTTGTCCGTGGAACAGAGAGCAAGAGTTGGCTATCTGACCTCAGAGACCTGGAGCGGGCGGGGAAACTTAACAACTCCGTTATATAAGTAGGAGCGAGGCCATTCAGAGCTTTAAAAACAAATAATAAAAGTTTAAAATCTATCCTAAAACGGACAGGAAGCCAATGTAGTGAGAATAAAACAGGTGTGATGTGGTCGTGTTGGTTAAAAGGCGAGCTGCTGCATTCTGAACAAGCTGGAGGCGGCTCAGTGTTGACTGAGGCACACCAACATACAGAGCGTTACAATAATCGAGCCTAGAACTGATAAAAGCATGAACAGCCTTCTCCAAGTCACAACGGTTTAAAAAGGGTTTGACCTTTTTTAAAAGACGTAAATAAAAAAATCCAGACCGGACAACAGAGGCGATGTGTTTGTCAAAATGTAAAGCCTTATCAAAGGTCACTCCAAGGTTTTTCACACTGTCACTGAAGTTAATATTCACATTTCCCAGGCCAGTTGCATCTTTGTTACCAAATAAAATCCATTCTGTTTTACTGTCATTTAAAAATAGGAAGTTATTGTTTAGCCAATGTTTGATTTCAGAGATGCAGTCAAAGAGAGAACACATTGGGTTACTGGATCCAGGCCTTAATGGTAAATAGATCTGCAAATCATCTGCATAAAAATGAAAGTTGACATTGTGTTGTCTTATAATAGATCCAAGTGGCAAATATAAAAACAAACACCCGGCTGCAGCGCTCCAGACTGAGAAACTGAACTGAGACAGTCCAGAAGCCTGAAAAACAAGTCTGACACTTTTTAAACACGTTCAAAATGAAATGAGACACAGCTGAGAGTCTCCGAGACACACCTGAGAGTCAAGAACCCCGAGAACATTTGAGACGCATGTGGAGACTCGTTAATGCAAGCTCAAACTAGTCTTCAGCTAGTCTCCAACTAATAATAATAATAATAATAATAATGAATTCAATTTATAACGCACTTTTCATTAATAAAAATCTCAAAGTGCTACAAGGTGCAACAGAATTAAATGTCAATAAAACAAATAATAAAACAGTTAAAATCAACAGTATCAGCTAAGAT
>JBBPBX010043224.1:5990-17029 GCA_038048925.1 Garcialebias charrua | reverse complement strand
TATATATATATATATATATATATATATATATATATATATGTATAAAGTACTCATACTACTTGTACTACTATCCCCACTTCGCAGTTTTTCACTTATCTCAAAGCTTCAGGGTGCAGATCCCCCATGATAAACGAAGGAATACTGTATTACAAAAATATTTCAAGCCTCTTGTCTTCTCTCTTATTTCCATCATAACATATTTACATCAGAGGAGCCAGTCTTGAGCACTTGAAGAGTAAAAATAAGTCTCACAGACTTTCTAAACCATGGGTAAAAAAAGGCATAGATTAGTGGGTTGAGAAAGGAATTAAAGTAGAACAGACACCCAACAAAAACCACAGAAGAAGTGTTGATTGAACTGTTCTGACCTGCAAGTGTTACACAGAAATATGGACAACGACAAACAAGAAACACAAGTACAACAACCCCAAGAGTCCTGGCTGCTTTAATCTCTGACTTCTTAGCAGTTACTTTCCCTGGATGTTTGTGTTTGATAGCTGCATTTTGAGTGTGAATGGCCCGAACCTGAGACAAAACCACAATAAAGACTCTCATATACAGAACTATGACAACAGTAATGGGAATAACAAACGAAAAACAAAGACTAGAAACTTGTTCTTCAAAGTCCATATTAAACACACATTCTCCAAAACAAGTATTGTATCTACCTGGATGTTGCAAGTTATCTTTGAATATTGCAACAGCATAACAGATTGACGCGGTCCAACACAGTGAAACACAAATCTGAACTTTCTTTATAGTAATGTTGCTGGTGTAGAGAAGAGGATCACAAATTGCTACATAGCGATCAATTGAAATGAGCACCATGTTTCCTATTGAAGCAGATGTTATAATCATGACTAGAAGCACAAGCAGAACACACATTAGATCACCAAAATACCAACAACCATCTAAAAGCATTATCTGAAATAACAAAAGGAGGCCAACAAAAAAATCTGAGACAGCCAGAGAGAGCATGAGGAAGTTCGTTGGGGTGTGAAGCTGCCTGTAGATAAAAAAAAGAGAAAATTTTATCTACAAATTATTTATAATGCTTATTTTTATTCAGGTAATTAAACTTCATTTTGAACATACTCACTCAAAATGTTTTAATCAACCCTACATCCTGTCATATCTTTTTGAACTATAATTTCTGAAAGGTTTCTAGTTATCAGCTATGATGAAAGAAGTGACTACCTGAAGTGTGAGAAAGAGATTATAACCAGTAAATTTAAAACTGCAGTCATCAAAGAGATTAAGGATAAAATTATATAGGCAGGAAATAAATGAGAGGCAGAAAACTTTGGTTTTCTGCAAGAAATGTTGAGAAGGTGAGGAAAGCAGAGATCTTCTTCCATTGTCAGAGCAAAGAGGAGCTCTGCTGAGTTCTGACAGCATTCAGACTAAACCTAAGATGCTATACATTTTCCAGCCGTTATGATCCTCCTCTAACCCTCCTCCAACTTGAGTTCCCAGGGACCTACATCAGAATACTGTTTGTAGATTACTGCTCAGCCTTCATCACCATCATCCCTGATGTCCTGATGAGGAAGCTGTCAGATCTGGCCTTACATGTTACCATTTGTATCAAAAAGTTTCTGACGGATTGGCCACAGTTTGTGAAGCATGGTCAGCATTGATATGATCTGTGGTTTGTGTTGGACCCACATGCAGGCAATCAGAGGTTAAAAATAAAGTTTTTATTTATTTAATAAATACAAAACAAGAGCTGATGAGGCAACAAAAATATTTGGAAGAAAGAAAGTATGGAGGTACAGAATGTGACAGGCTGGGAAGTACATGAATCTAAACAGAACAAAATACAGATTCCCAGAGTATCCCCCACTCAAGGGAAGGCAACTGACACCCCAAAGTAAACTATATGCAGCTTGGGTGGGAGGAGAGAGGAAACAACAGGACGGTGGACACAAGGGGAAAAGCAAGTACCAAAGAACAGAAAACTGACAGGGTACCAAAATACAAAAAGAAAAAAACAACAACAACCCAAAGTGTTCAGGTAGATGACCAGGAGACCCTCCAGAGTGGTACAGGTATTCAGGTAAGTGGCCCGGAGACCATCCAGAATGGGAAAGGAGCTCTGGCAAGTGATTCGGTGACCATACTCAATGAGGCAAGAGTTCCAGCAGGGACAAGGAGACCTTCTCCTGGACACCTGGACCTTCTCCTAACCAGGTGGACGAGAGTTGAATAGGTCATGGAGAAGACTGCAGATGCAGGCAGAAAAACCACTGGGGGGTCTGACGTAGCAAGTGGACAAATCACAAGAGCCGCCGATATCGACACGTCAGAAGAGGGTGCTACAAATGTCGACACATCGGAGGAGGGTGCTACAGATGTCAATAAATTGGAGGAGGGTGCTACATATGTCGACACATCTGAGGAGGGTGCTACAGATGTCGATACATTGGAGGAGGGTGCTACAGACATCAACAAGTCAGAGGAGGGGGCTGTAGAAATCAATGAATCTGACGTAGGGGGGATGCAGCAGATGATGAGACCAGAGGAGCTGCAAATGAATATGGGACCAGAGGAGCTTCAGCTAGAGATTGGACAAGAGGGACTACAGTGGGAGATGAGCCCAGAGGAGTGGGAAAAGAGCTTGAAAGGCTGGAAAAGAGTAACATTATAATGCCTGTGAGGCACAGTGAGTGGGCAGCAACAATAGTGCCAGTTCTAAAGAGGGACGCTTCTCTTCGCTTATGTAGATATTACAAAGTGTCCGCGAACCAAGCCCTCGATGCAGATACGTACCCTCTACCACGCTTGGAGGAACTTCTGGCAAAGCTCAGTGGGGGAAAGTACTTTTCAAAGATTGATCTGACAGCAGCTTATCAACAAGTACTGTTAGATGAGAATTCCAAGAAGTATACAACTATTAATACTCACAAAGGATTGTTTGTTTACAACAGGCTTCCTTTTGGAATCAGCTCAGCCCCATCAATTTTCTAGCGCATTATGGAAAACATAATGAAAGTCTTACCAGTAGTGGTCTACCTGGATGACTTGCTAAACACTGGAAGCACAAAAGAGGAAGACCTTAGCAACTAGGAGACGATCCTGCAACACCTTCAGGAAAATGGCCTGCGGGTGAAACATTCCAAGTGTGAGTTTAGCAAGCCACAAACTGAATACCTGGGACATGTCTTGGATGAACATGGCATCCACCCTTCAGAAGACAATGTAAGAGCAATACATGATGCTCCTGCTCCTACTAATGTAAAAGGGATTCAAGATTTTCTGGGGCTTGTTAACTATTATGGGAGATTGTTCCAAAGCAAAGCACTGCCCTAGCCCTGCTTTACAAGTTACTGAGAGATAATGTGACTTGGAGTTTTACTGAACCTGAACAGGCAGTGTTCAATAGGTGCAAAGGACTGCTGACAAGCGATCGGGTCCTGGCACACTATGACCCCAACCTTCCACTCACTCTAGCATATGATGCTTCTGGATATGTAATCAGGACAGTTTTACAGCATACAATGCCAAGTGAGGAGGAGCTACCCATAGCGTATGCTTCTAGCACACTGTCCCAGCAGAGAAAAAATATTCTATTCTTTAATTTTTTTATTTATTTCCCTTTATATATGGCCTCCCTCCTCACCTTACAGTCATCCTCTTCACACCATTATGATTTTTTTAATAGGATAGAAAGAAAGGAAAGAAGGAAAGTAAGACCACAAAATATAATAGACATACAAAAAGAGAGCATAACGCAAACACACCCGACCGCTGTCTACAAACCTGCAAAGAACATGACAGAACACAATAACAAAACACATGTGTATAAAAGACTTAGAATATCAATGGCATTGCAGTAGATTTTTATAAATATATATACCTGTACCTACATATATATACATACATACATACATATACATGCATATGCAGTCATATACACATTTACACATCTACATACTATACCTCATATACATCCCTGCATCTATCTGTGTGTGGTTGTGAGCATTCATAAGTGTATAAGGCTTCTCCAATAGAACATTCAATAGTGACCACAAAGTATCAGAGACCCGTCCCCCAAGACCTGAGGCAGACAAAGGGGGGACCAGAGTCCAAGACCCCAAGAGGTACCCCAAGCGCGGAGCCCCCAGGGCCACCCAAATGGGACGAACCACTCACCCACCCCCCGATCCGACCATAGGGATATCCGGAAGAGCCCCACCAGCGATTACACACAATGACACCCCGGGACCAATGGAAACATACTCACATACCCCTCCGGAACCCGCTGTACCAATGTAGCCCCAGGCCTAGGCACCAAGGCCCGGGTACCGAGAACGCACACCCCTCAGAGGACCGGAGCCCCACTAGGTAGCCACAAGGCCGAGACGTCACATGCCTAAGCGTCCAGCCCCTGACATTGAGGGCAACAAGCACGCCGTCAGGCAAGGGCACACCTCAATAGGGGGCTGCGTGACAGAAGCGAGACACCGAGCAGCCCCAGTTCCATCAAAGAGGGGGCAATGTAAGTCCTGGCCTGACAAATAGTCATTCATACACAGACACAATCATACAGACCCACCCTCATCCTCACCCTCACTCACTCAAAGACATACAATAACGACACATTCCATTCATACTCCCAATACGCACACTATACCCCCCAGATCCAAGACATGTACCTGCCCCCTACTTGGGGCAGCCCACGCCCAAATCCAGGAGGTAGGCCCATTCATTCTGGGGCAGAGAGGAGCCGACATCCAAGATCCGGCCCAACCCACGCCCACCTGACAGGATAGGACAAGACACCCGAGTCCAAACAGACCTAGGGAGAGCATAGTGCCAGCCCCGCCCACGGCAAACCCCCAGGCCCCGAACTCCCCCATAGTCCAGGGCAACACCCGACAGCCTGCCCTTCCACCGGACCCCACTCCCGGAATGGAAGCCAGGGAACCAGGGGGTAACAAGAGAGAGAAAAAACAAGACCCCGACACATACATCCCCGCCCCCAGATGTGCTGTTGATATGTGTTGTTGTAAAGTGCAATTAAAAAAAGGGAAAGAGAAGGAGCAAAGGCTGGCATAATAACAGTTTTCCCTCCACCCCAACTTTAATCCAAACCCTTACTGTCTAAATGCATCATTGGAAGTGAGAACAGGAAAAGGGGGCGAGAGTGTCATCCTACCACCCATAGCCATAGTGCCCACCCCAAGTTCCTATATGTGAATGTCATGAGGATGTTATGAGTGAATGTCTAAGGTGTATAATAAAATTGAGTCCCATGTGGCTCTGGACAACAGAGATGTAAAATTGTTGCAACATACCCGAGCCCCAAAATCCCTACATGTATGAAATTTGAAAATGAAGAGGGTTGAGGTACGTGGTGAGGGATGGGGAGAAAAATAACTGCAGCATCAAAGGCTCCTGCAAGGAGTCAGCTCCCCCGCTGACCCAACAGGCCCCCCCAGTTCCCCAAGCTCCATCCAAGGAACGAGGCCAAGACATATCTCCAACTGTCAGACCCATCCAAGGAACGAGGCCAAGACATATCTCCAACTGTCAGACCCATTGAGCTCCAGACCAGAGAGGGACAGGGCCACAAGGGCCACCAGCAGTAGGACCAACAGCCCACAAACACCTGGGCTGCCAAGACCCCTACGAACCGTAGTCAACCCGCCATCCAATAGGACGCCAAATCCCACATGGAAGACCCGGCCAAGAGCGCCCGTCCAACCGCCGACAGAGCCAGAAGGTACATATATTTCTTAGCTGACTTTATAGCACAAGGTTTTTCTGAGCTTAACCGGTTCAAATGGTCAAATCTGCTGGATTAAAAAAAGTATTTCGCCATTTGCGGCCGCCATTTTGAAGAGGGCAAATGCGAAATACTTTTTTAAATCCAGCAGATTTGACCATTTGAACCGGTTAAGCTCAGAAAAACCTTGTGCTATAAAGTCAGTGACTTTATAGCACAAGGTTTTTCTGAGCTTAACCGGTTCAAATGGTCAAATCTGCTGGATTTAAAAAAGTATTTCGCATTTGCCCTCTTCAAAATGGCGGTTAGCGTGTTAGCATTAGCGTCCGCTAGCATTGCTAATACATAAGTGCTTTTGAAATTGCGGACCTAAATAAATCAATAAGTGCTTTAGAAATAGCGGAACTAATTTTTGGATTAGCGCTGCCCAGCACTTTCAATTATTTTCCATGTCAGAATAAATGAAATTGTCAGATCTCAGCCAAAAATTGGATTACAAATATGGGGAGAGAAAAAACCCAACATATTTGTCGCTTTGGTGTATAAGTCGCAGGACTTGCAAATTTATGCAAAAAAGGTACGACTTATATAACGAAAAATACAGTACAGTACTTAGTCCTGTAGTTGTTCTGCAAAAACAGTCAAACGTATTCTGTGTGGATATTTCATGATAAATTGGTGAATCACAGTTGTGCTCAGAGTTTTGAACTCACCCTCTAATGTCGTTTCTTCAGTTTGTCAGTACGCTGACATGGTGCGTCTTGAGCCTGCTGGGCGACATCGCAGCTTGAGCTCACCTACTGGGCTTAAAGAAGGTTTCAAACGGCTCCCTGTGACACCTAATTGATCTTTGTGCACATCAGGATGAACATCCAGACAAGTGTTTGGATTCCTGAAAGGCTTCGTTTTGCATAAATTGAAGGTAAAAAACAACCATCACTGTCACGTGCTTACGGTGGCAGTATCAGCAGCAAAGTTTCTAAAGTTTATGAATCATAGGTTCTGCACTATTTACAGATTTCTGGGTAATACTGTAGGTTGCTGTTTTTACCTCTGTCTGGTTGGCAGTGGCAAATTATTGTGCAGCATTCATTCCCAGCAAAGGCGAACTTTGAACACATTAAATGATTAAAAAAAGAACATTACATTCTAAGAACATTGTAGAATACAAAAAACACTTCAAATGCTAAAGAGAGAGGGGAAAAGCATTTTTCTCTTCACTGACAGATGTGTAAAATACTAATACTGTTTATTAAAGGAAGGATTCAGACATATTTACTTAAGGGCGAGGCAAAGCTCCACGTACAAGCAATACTCCTCTGTACGACGTACGGATGCCGTAGCAAAAGCGTAGCCCCTCAGGGCACGAACGCGCAAAGCTCTTTTTTTACGACCGCGCACGCTTGCGCGGTGTCTGACCATAAACTTCCCCGGCGCCGTATGTTACACAAATGAATTAAATTCCTCTTCTTCATCGCTGATCGGGCCTTTTCTTTTGTTTTTTTTGCCTAAAGTCAAGTAATCGCTTCTTCCTCCGTTCACTCCATGACTGAAATGAATGAATTCATGTCCTACCTGGCAGCGCGTGGTTTTAAATATTTCCTGGTGGGCTGTTAGCTGCTGGAATAGCGCTCCCTGTTTTTATTTTTATTTTTTAGAAGTTTATATTAACATATAAAGTAAGAAAGACGCAGCAGCAGCAGCGGAGCGAACAGCTGCTCGTCTGGAGCAAAGCCAGCGCTTGTATCACTGAGCTGTCAATCATTTCAGTAGGCGTGTCAGCAAGTGACCAATCAGCGACCTCAGTTTGTCCTGCTCTGCGCGCAGCTGATCACATTACAACAAGGATTTGGAGCGAGAACGCGAGCATTTAACGTGAGCAAGAAAGCAGAGCTCTGCCCGTGAACGCGTGCGCACAGAATGCGCGCGTAGAGCAGCGTATATGGAGAACGCTCAGCTTTGCCTCGCCCTTTACAGTGGCATTGTTCAGATTCAGAAGGCTACAATGTTTGTGCATATGAGGTAAAAAAGAAAATGAGCAAACACTTTGCCTTTTGATGAAATGATTATGTCAAAGTTTACAAAAAGACTAAAAAACAGACTCTTTCATTTAAGCGCACTGTCCAGACCTTGTCACACTCCAGCTGGGTCAATGTTGTGTTTCTCTGTAAGCACGTATGACTCCAGAGAAAAGTACTGGAGAAGTGTTGCCTCCAGCAAAACACGGACATTTCTAGAAGTCTTCTAGCTGGAGTTCACATAACTTCTCTGGCTGCTGTGTATCCAACATTTCGCTGTGCGAGTGTGCACATGTGTCATGGTATCTGGAGCTGCAGGTCCTCGTCCTCCTCGTCCATGTCACTGTTTGGACCGTCAGTATTTTCAGGACTGAACCGAGTGGATCGCATCTTTCCAAAGAGACCAGGACTCTGCTGCTGTCGCCGGAGTCTGAGGCAAACACAGACAAAGAAATAAGTAGATGTGTCTGGTGTCAAAGTAATGAGCTGAACATGGCAGAGTGTCATGCTGCCGCCAGTGTATGAGCCTACGCTCTCAGTGCACCTTTATGTAACAGTGGTTGTCTCTTCATCTTTGTTACAAACAGCAATAGGTGAAAAAAACAGACGTTCAAGCCGCTCAAAGTTATAGAAATCACAAAGTATATTAACTTCTCACAGACTCTCTCACTGGTACATTTTCATCTTTAAACCATTATATAATGTATGGCTTGTGAGATGTCTATAATGAGTGTTATAATGAGTGTGTTAACGAATTGAAAAAGCCTTTTGGATAAAAGGTGAAACATTTTCTGCAACAAATAAAGTCCAGTTGATCTTGTATTGAACGCCTTTTTTTATTCTATAATGAGTGGTTTAAATACAACATCAATAAACTGGAATAAAACAAAATGCATGATTTTTGGTGATAGAAAAATAGATGATTCTATTATAATGTCTATAGATGATAATCAAGTTGAACGAGTACATGAAGTAACACTTTTAGGGGTTGTTTTGGATCATAAACTTAACTGGAAATCTCATAATAAATACATAAAATTAAAACTATGCAAAAGTATTGGACTTCTAAATAAATTAAAACACGTTTTAGAGCGGTCAACTCTACAGACATTATATTATTCATTTGTTGTTCCATATCTGACATACTGTATAGGTATGGGGCAACACATATAAAACCAACACTAAATCATTATCTGTCATACAAAAGAAAGTTATGAGACTTTTATATAAAGTGGACACCAGAGAACAGAACACACAAATAATTTGTTTATTCAATCAAATATCTTAAAACTAAAGGATCTGGTTAATTTAAAAATGCTATTGGTTATGTTTAAAGACAGAAAGAGTTTATTGCCATTTGATTTACAAAAGTTATTTTTCTTAAGCTCTTGTGATAGAACTAACAGAAGGAAGTATGATTTCAAAAGTAAAACTGTGCGTACTACTTTAAAACAAATGTGAATTTCGGTGCATGGAGTTAAACTATGGAACAGTTTGGATGAGGAGTTTAAAAATACTCTACTATAAACCAATTCAAAACACTTTATAAAAAAAAAGAATGATTAACTCTTATACACCTTTGAGTTGTTAATGGGAGAGCCCCCCGCCCTGAGCCGGGCACCAGAGCGCAAGCCAGCCCAAAGCCCAGCAAACCGACCGCCAGAGCCCAAGATCCCTAACTCCCACAAGGCCCAAGACCGGGGATGACACGCCCTAGAACCCCAAGCCCCTGGCACCTATCCCAAACCCACCCCAGCACAACCAGGCCACCGATCTGTGACCCATGATCACCGCCACAGACCACCTGAGGGCCAGCATGTAGTCACCAGCAGACATCCCCCAGAACCACCAATGTCCTCACCAGGGCAAGAGCAGTGCCCCCCTGCCCAGATACACCCAACAGCCCAGCCCCTGACAACCCCCACGGTGCCCCAAACCACGACACCCCCCCATACCAGCCCCAATGCCCCACAAGGCTAGATCCCAGACCCCTCACCTCCACTATGTAACGGAGCCAATCAAAGAATGCCAGAGAGATTGATCTGTTGTGTCGGCAGATTCTGTTTCAAGACTAATCTGATCTACCAGGAGGTAGAAAAATAGGCTTTGGGACTGATTTATGGAGTAAAAAAGTTTCACCAATACATATGGGGTAGGCATTTCACCTTAGCAATGGACCATCGCCCCCTGCTGATGCTTTTTGGTTAGCACAAGAGCTTACCCACCATAGCTGCAGCACGCATTCAGAGGTGGGCCATCATATAGTCAGAATATGATTACTACTGGTACATTGGCCCTCATGCACGAACATGTTCGTATTTTTATCCTAAATTTCTCCTACTTTTGTTCGTACGAAGCGTTCGTACGAACATGCCACGTCAGATTCAACAAACTCTTCTATCCACAGGAAAAGTGTGTAAACGAGCTGCGTAAATTTAATGAATCCCACCTGTTCTATCAACCTGCGCGTGCACGCGGAGAGGTTATTTACATAATCCCCACCCCTCAAAACACCATATAAGGCTACGTTTCCTGCCTCAGAGGCAAAACGTGTTCGTTCATAAAATGACAGCGAAAAGTACAAAGAAGAACTCTACCGGTGCGGAGATTGAAGTTCTGCTCTCTGAGGACAAGAAAAGAAAATCTGTCCTTATTAGCAGCGTCACTCATGGGAGTAAATGACCAACTAAAGCCGAAGAATGTTTGTTTATATGAAATGTGGACCTTGAAATATACACGTGACCTGGTGGTGCACTGGGTAAAGCATTGCACCGCTTATCGAGACCTCGTGGGTTCGAGTCCCACGAGGTATGACTATTTTTTTTCCTTCTTTCTTTAGATTATTTATTCATTCCAGATTAAAAAGACTTTATGCTTCATTTCTTGTTGTATTGTAAATAGTTTTCTTGTGTTTTTTAAATCTGGAATGAATTAAAAGGAGAAAAAAAAACGTTGTCCCATGTGGGACTCGAACCCATAAGGTTCAGCACTGCGATGCAACACTCTACTGATTGAGCTATCTGACAGCTATGACTGCAACAGGAGGAGGTCAATGTAAAGTCTGCGTTACCGAAGTCTGCGTTACCGAGACAAATTAAACTTAAATTAATTCATAATTTAAGTTGGTTTCAGTTTGAGATCTTCATATTGATATTGTAGTGTTAGAAAACGGCATTGATAACAAATTGATTTTAATTTAAATACTTTAATCCGTTAGTCATTATTACATTTAAAATTATAATTCGACTTCAAACAGAACCTATTGTCAAGAACAATTGTGGTGCGTGACT
>JBBPBX010043223.1:0-28019 GCA_038048925.1 Garcialebias charrua | reverse complement strand
TCCATCCGTACGTTTTTTGGCGTCCTACTCCTCCTAGAGTTTTTGTGCCATTTCAACGATTCATATATCAAAATGTTCAGCTCGCTCAGGACAATCCAGCTATGACTTTTGGTAATGCTGCAAGTTGCGCTTTTTGAAATAATTAGCCTTTTCGGCCATTTTTTTCCCATTGAAAATGAATGGAGCTAAAATGAAATGGTCTTTTGGGGGCTTTATCATACCCTAAAACTCACCAAATTTGGCAGACTCATCACTCAGACATGCAGGAGTAACAAATGATCAAAACCTCGCATTTTCATATATGCTGAAGGGGCGTGGCCTGGCCTCAAAGTTAGGCATCTCGCCATGAAAAACGAAACACTAATAGCACCTACACGAAAACCGTCTAATACATCAAACCTTCAGTGATTGACCCACAACCACTCCCCTGCAATACTGAATGGTCAAATCATGACATTAATTAAGCCACGCCCCCTCACAACAGGAAGTGTACAGTTATACATTGAACGTCCCGATCGGACACCTGTTACCTAATCAGCGGGACGGTCTGTCCAGTGACCGAAGACATGTTGCTGTAACAAGCTTTCCAACACTGACCGTTTTGGGTGGAGCATGTGGGCGTGGCGATGTGGCGAATCAGCCGTCACGCCGTCACAAACGAAACACTAATAGCACCTACACGAAAACAGTCTAATACATCAAACCTTCAGTGATTGACCCACATCCGGTCCCCTGCAATACTGAATGGTCAAATCATGACAATAATTAAGCCACGCCCCCTCACAACAGGAAGTGTACAGTTGTACATTGAACATCCCGATCGGACACCTGTTACCTAATCAGCGTGACGGTCTGTCCAGTGACCGAAGACATGTTGCTGTAACAAGCTTTCCACGACTGGTTGTTTTGGGTGGAGCATGTGGGCGTGGCGATGTGGCGAATCAGACGTAACGCCGTCACAATACGTTTGGCCTTTTGGGAGCTTTATCATATCCCAAAACTCACCAAATTTGGCAGACTCGTCAGGACTGGTGAAAAATTACATATTTTGGGGGCGTGGCCAAAATTGCAACAGAAAGGGCTCAAGAGCGCCACCTAGAAAATTTCAAACTACCCTCCGCATTGGCCTTAGTTTCACGTAGGATCATGAAATTTGGTACACTTGTCCAATTCACCAAGACGCACAGAAAACCCTCTGGCGTCAACGTTGTACGATAAATGGGAAGGCGGCCATTTTGGAATGTGGACCAAATTGAGTGCACGCACTGGGTGCCGAACGGGTACGGGAAAGGCACGAGAGTGTTTCGGGGTGGACCAGCTCGACTTCCCGCGGTCGCCGCGAGAAGGGCGGAGCGGCGCTGAGGCATTCACACGTGCATTTTCGTAGGAAATGCGGTTTTTCTAGTTGTGTGAATGCCAACAAGGCATTCACACTATAGAGATTGTGTTTATATTTATTATTATTATACTTTATAGATGTTACTATCTTCCATCCGTACGTTTTTTGGCGTCCTACTCCTCCTACAGTTTTCGTGCCAATTCAACAAATCATATATCAAAATGTTCAGCTCGCTCAGGACAATCCAGCTATGACTTTTGGTAATGCTGCAACTTTAGCTTTTTGAGATATTTAGCCTTTTCGGCCATTTTTTTCCCATTGAAAATGAATGGAGCTAAAATGAAATGGCCTTTGGGGGGCTTTATCATATCTTAAATCTCACCAAATTTGGCAGACTCATCGCTCAGACATGGGGGAGTAAAAAAATATCAAAACCTCACGTTTTCATATATGCTGAAGGGGCGTGGCCTGGCCTCAAAGTTAGGTATCTCGCCATGAAAAACGAAACACTTATAGCACCTACACGAAAACCGTCTAATACATCAAACCTTTAGTGATTGACCCACATCCCGTCCCCTGCAATACTGAATGGTCAAATCATGACATTATTTAAGCCCCGCCCCCTCACAACAGGAAGTGTACAGTTGTACATTGAACGTCCCGATCGGACACCTGTTACCTAATCAGCGTGACGGTCTGTCCAGTGACCGAAGACATGTTGCTGTAACAAGCTTTCCAACACTGACCGTTTTGGGTGGAGCATGTGGGCGTGGCGATGTGGCGAATCAGACGTAACGCCGTCACAAACGAAACACTAATAGCACCTACACGAAAACTGTCTAATACATCAAACCTTCAGTGATTGACCCATATCCGGTCCCCTGCAATACTGAATGGTCAAATCATGACATTAATTAAGCCACGCCCCCTCACAACAGGAAGTGTACAGTTGTACATTGAACGTCCCGATCGGACACCTGTTACCTAATCAGCGTGACGGTCTGTCCAGTGACCAAAGACATGTTGCTGTTACAAGCTTTCCAACACTGACCGTTTTGGGTGGAGCATGTGGGCGTGGCGATGTGGCGAATAAGACATAACGCCGTCACAATACGTTTGGCCTTTTGGGAGCTTTATCATATCCCAAAACTCACCAAATTTGGCAGACTCGTCAGGACTGGTGAAAAATTACATATTTTGGGGGCGTGGCCAAAATTGCAAAAGAAACGGCTCAAGAGCGCCACCTAGAATATTTCAAACTACCCTCCGCATTGGCCTTAGTTTCACGTAGGATCATGAAATTTGGTACACCTCCCCGATTCACCAAGGCGCACAGAAAACCCTCTGGCACCAACGTTGTACGATGAAAGGAAAGGCGAACTTTTCGGCCATTTTTATCCCATTGAAAATGAATGGCGCTAAAATGAAATGGCATTTTGGGGGCTTTGTCATATCCCAAAACTCACCAAAATTGGCAGACTCATCAGGACTGGTGAACAATTACATATTTTGGGGGCGTGGCCAAAATTTCAAAAGAAACGGCTCAAGAGCGCCACCTAGAAAATTTCAAACTACCCTCCGCATTGGCCTTAGTTTCACGTAGGATCATGAAATTTGGTACACTTCTCCAATTCACCAAGACGCACAGAAAACCCTCTGGCGTCAACGTTGTACGATAAATGGGAAGGCGGCCATTTTGGAATGTGGACCAAATTGGGTGCACGCATTGGGTGCCGAACGGGCACGGGAAAGGCACGAGAGCGTTTCAGGGTGGACCAGCTGGACTTCCCGCGGTCGCCACGAGAAGGGCGGAGCGGCGCTAAGGCATTCACACGTGCATTTTCGCAGGAAATGCGGTTTTTCTAGTTATTATTATTATTCTTATATGTTACTATCTTCCGTCCGTACGTTTTTTGGCACGCTACTCCTCCTAGAGTATTTGTGCCATTTCAACGATTCATATATCAAAATGTTCAGCTCGCTCAGGACAATCCAGCTATGACTTTTGGTAATGCTGCAAGTTGCGCTTTTTGAAATAATTAGCCTTTTCGGCCATTTTTTTCCCATTGAAAATGAATGGAGCTAAAATGAAATGGTCTTTTGGGGGCTTTATCATACCCTAAAACTCACCAAATTTGGCAGACTCATCACTCAGACATGCAGGAGTAACAAATGATCAAAACCTCGCATTTTCATATATGCTGAAGGGGCGTGGCCTGGCCTCAAAGTTAGGCATCTCGCCATGAAAAACGAAACACTAATAGCACCTACACGAAAACCGTCTAATACATCAAACCTTCAGTGATTGACCCACAACCACTCCCCTGCAATACTGAATGGTCAAATCATGACATTAATTAAGCCACGCCCCCTCACAACAGGAAGTGTACAGTTATACATTGAACGTCCCGATCGGACACCTGTTACCTAATCAGCGGGACGGTCTGTCCAGTGACCGAAGACATGTTGCTGTAACAAGCTTTCCAACACTGACCGTTTTGGGTGGAGCATGTGGGCGTGGCGATGTGGCGAATCAGCCGTCACGCCGTCACAAACGAAACACTAATAGCACCTACACGAAAACAGTCTAATACATCAAACCTTCAGTGATTGACCCACATCCGGTCCCCTGCAATACTGAATGGTCAAATCATGACAATAATTAAGCCACGCCCCCTCACAACAGGAAGTGTACAGTTTTACATTGAATGTCCCGATCAGACACCTGTTACCTAATCAGCGTGACGGTCCGTCCAATGACCGAAGACATGTTGCTGTAACAAGCTTTCCAACACTGACCGTTTTGGGTGGAGCATGTGGGCGTGGCGATGTGGCGAATCAGACGTAACGCCGTCACAATACGTTTGGCATTTTGGGGGCTTTATCATATCCCAAAACTCACCAAATTTGGCAGACTCGTCAGGACTGGTGACAAATTACATATTTTGGGGGCGTGGCCAAAATTGCAACAGAAACGGCTCAAGAGCGCCACCTAGAAAATTTCAAACTACCCTCCGCATTGGCCTTAGTTTCACGTAGGATCATGAAATTTGGTACACTTGTCCAATTCACCAAGACGCACAGAAAACCCTCTGGCGTCAACGTTGTACGATAAATGGGAAGGCGGCCATTTTGGAATGTGGACCAAATCGAGTGCACGCACTAGGTGCCGAACTGGTACGGGAAAGGCACGAGAGCGTTTCGGGGTGGACCAGCTCGACTTCCCGCGGTCGCCGCGAGAAGGGCGGAGCGGCGCTAAGGCATTCACACGTGCATTTTCGTAGGAAATGCGGTTTTTCTAGTTATTATTATTATAGTTACTATCCTGATTCCGTACGTTTTTTGGCACGCTACTCCTCCTACAGTTTTTGTGCTATTTCAACAATTCATATATCAAAATGTTCAGCTCATTTAGGACATGGGTGCTATGACTTTTGGTATTGGTGCAACTTTAGCTTTTTGAAATATTCAGCCTTTTCGGCCATTTTTTTCCCATTGAAAATGAATGGAGCTCATTTTACATCCTTGATATCTTTGGAACTCTTTACAATATTTCACTACTCCTTTCACATTTTGGACTAGCTCAGCTTCCTTCAGCTTCCTTGTACAAAATTTAAAAAAAAATTCAGCTACTTTCAGCTAATTTCAGCTGTTTTTTCAACTGCTTTGCACTCTTTTCAGCTTTATGCAGCTAACTTCAACATTTTTATACTTCTACTGACTTATTTCTGCTAAATTCAGATCATTATGCTCCTTTCATATAATTTTTGAAAGATTTAGACATTTTGGCTATTTTAGCTACTATTTAGCTGTTTTATGCAAATTTCAGCTTTTTCAGCTATTTCAACAATGTTTTTAATCAATCCAACTTTTTTCAGCCTAATTCAGCAAAACCATGCTCTACCAACTTCCTTCTGGTAATTTAAGATTGTTTCTGCTTGTTTTAGCTGTTGTTCAGCTGTTTTTGGCCAATTTCAGCTTTATTCAGATATTTTCAACTTTATTTTGCTTATTTCTACTTATTTCAGATTTTTTTCAATTTCAGATTGTTTCAGATACTTCATATTATGCTGCTTTGTGCTTATTTCTGCTAGTTTCAGCTTCTTCTGCTATTTTAGCTACTATTAAGCTGTTTTTATGCTAATTTAGGCTTGTTTCAACACATTCCACATTATTTGAACTCATTTCAACTTTTTCCAGCCAAATTCTGCAAAAATGTACTCTCTCTACTAATTTCTAAGACATTTAAGCTTCTTTCTGCTATTTCAGATAATATTCAGCTGTTTTTGCTATCTTAAGCTTTTTTCAGATAATTTCAACTTTATTTTGCTTATTTCTGCTTAGTTCAGATTTTTTCAGATTTCAGATTGTTTCAGATATTTTAGATTATTCAGATTATGCTGCTTTGTGCTTATTTCTGCTAGTTTCAGCTTCTTCTGCTATTTTAGCTACTATTAAGCTGTTTTAATGCTAATTTAGGCTTGTTTCAACAAATTCCACATTATTTGAACTCATTTCAACTTTTTCCAGCATAATTCTGCAAAACTGTACTCTCTCTACTAATTTCTAAGACTTTTAAGCTTCTTTCTGCTATTTCAGATAATATTCAGCTGTTTTTGCTATCTTAAGCTTTTTTCAGATAATTTCAATTTTATTTTGCTTATTTCTGCTTAGTTCAGATTTTTTCAGATTTCAGATTGTTTCAGATATTTCAGATTATTCACAATTATGCTATTTCTAATTACTTCAGATAATTTAAGCTTATTTCTGCTATTTTAGATAATATTCAGCTGTTTATGCTATCTTTAGCTTTTTTCAGATAATTTCCACTTTTTTTTGCTTATTTCAGATTATTTCAGATTTCAGATTGTTTAAGATGTTTCAGATTATTCCCAATTAAGCTCTTACTAAATCCTGCTGCTAATTTAAGCCTATTTCTGCTGTTTTAGATAATATTCAGCTGTTTTTGACCAATTTCAGCTGATGGCCGCCAACGCTACTTTCAAATGGTTATAACTCGGCCATCTTTATACATAGAGAGCTGAAATTTGGTGAGGTTGTAGCTGAGGACATTATCTATCATGTATAGAATCCAAAAAAAAAATCCAAGATGGCCGACAATGCAAAAATTAAAAATACTATAAAATGGTCAATTTTAGTGATATTGAGCTGAAACTTGGTGTAGTGATAGCTGAGAGTGTTTCCTATCAACTGCTATATCAAAATCAAAAATCCAAGATGGCCGCCAACGCTACTTTCAAATGGCTTTAACTCAGCCATCATTATACATAGAGAGCCGAAATTTGGTGAGGTTGTAGCTGAGGACAGTATCTATCATGTACGGAATCCAAATCAAAAATCCAAGATGGCCGACAAAGTAAAACATTAAAAAACTGTAAAAATCCAAGATGGCCGCCAACGCTACATTCAAATGGCTTTAACTCAGCCATCTTTATTCATAGAGAGCTGAAATTTGGTGAGGTTGTAGCTGAGGGAATCCTCTATCATGTACGGAATCCAAATCAAAAATCCAAGATGGCCGACAAAGCAAAACATTAAAAATACTGTAAAATCCAAGATGGCCACCAACGCTACTTTCAAATGGCTTTAACTCAGCCATCATTATACATAGAGAGCCGAAATTTGGTGAGGTTGTAGCTGAGGGAATCCTCTATCATGTACGGAATCCAAATCAAAAATCCAAGATGGCCGACAAAGCAAAACATTAAAAATACTGTAAAATCCAAGATGGCCACCAACGCTACTTTCAAATGGCTTTAAATCAGCCATATTTATTCATAGAGAGCCGAAATTTGGTGAGGTTGTAGCTATGGACATTCTTTATCATGCATTAGGTGAAACGGCCATTTTGATTGAATATGCAAATTAGGTGAAGTGGCCATTTTGGTTCAATATACAAGGCAGTTAATTGCCTTGCGAAGTAAGTCAATGCATGTATTGTTACCATTTTGGTTCTACAATTTAAGTAGACAAGTTAGCCATTTTGATTTAATAAGCACATTAGGTAAAGCGGCCATTTTGATTGAACATGCAAGTTGGGTGAAGCGGCCATTTTGGCATTCACACATGCATTTTCTCAGGAAATGCAATCTAGTTGTGTGAATGCCACATAGGCATTCACACTATAGTGATTGTGTTTATATTTATTATTAGATAATCTTAGATGTTACTATCCTGATTCCGTACGTTTTTTGGCACGCTACTCCTCCTACAGTTTTTGTGCTATTTCAACAATCCATATATCAAAACGTTCAGCTCGATTAGGACAATCCGGCTATGACTTTTGGTATTGGTGCAACTTTAGCTTTTTGAATTATTTAGCCTTTTCGGCCATTTTCTTCCCCATTGAAAATGAATGGAGCTATTTTTTCATCCTTGATATCTTTGGAACTCTTTACAATATTTCACTACTTATTTCACATTTTGGACCAGCTTAGCTTCCTTCAGCTACCTTGTACATTTTTTTTAAATATTTCAGCTACTTTCAGCTAATTTCAGCTGTTTTTTCAACTGCTTTGCGCTCTTTTCAGCTTTATGCAGCTTACTTCAACATTTTTGTACTTCTACTGACTTATTTCTGCTAATTTCAGATCATTATGCTCCTTTCAGATAATTTTTGAAAGATTAAGATATTTTAGCTATTTTAGCTACTATTTAGCTGTTTTATGATAATTTCAGCTTTTTCAGCTATTTCAACAATTTTTTTTAATCAATCCAACTTTTTTCAGCCTAATTCAGCAAAACCATGCTCTACCAACTTCCTTCTGGTAATTTAAGATTGTTTCTGCTTGTTTTAGCTGTTGTTCAGCTGTTTTTGGCCAATTTCAGCTTTATTCAGATATTTTCAACTTTATTTTGCTTATTTCTACTTATTTCAGATTTTTTTCAATTTCAGATTGTTTCAGATACTTCATATTATGCTGCTTTGTGCTTATTTCTGCTATTTTCAGCTTTTTCTGCTATTTTAGCTACTATTAAGCTGTTTTTATGCTAATTTAGGCTTGTTTCAACACATTCCACATTATTTGAACTCATTTCAACTTTTTCCAGCCTAATTCTGCAAAACTGTACTCTCTCTACTAATTCCTAAGACATTTAAGCTTCTTTCTGCAATTTCAGATAATATTCAGCTGTTTTTGCTATCTTAAGCCTTTTTCAGATAATTTCAACTTTATTTTGCTTATTTCTGCTTAGTTCAGATTTTTTCAGATTTCAGATTGTTTCAGATATTTTAGATTATTCAGATTATGCTGCTTTGTGCTTATTTCTGCTAGTTTCAGCTTCTTCTGCTATTTTAGCTACTATTAAGCTGTTTTTATGCTAATTTAGGCTTGTTTCAACAAATTCCACATTATTTGAACTCATTTCAACTTTTTCCAGTCTAATTCTGCAAAACTGTACTCTCTCTACTAATTTCTAAGATATTTAAGCTTCTTTCTGCTATTTCAGATAATATTCAGCTGTTTTTGACCAATTTCAGCTGATGGCCGCCAACGCTACTTTCAAATGGCTTTAACTCAGCCATCTTTATACATAGAGAGCTGAAATTTGGTGAGGTTGTAGCTGAGGACATTATCTATCATGTATTGAATCCAAATCAAAAATCCAAGATGGCCGACAATGCAAAAAAGTCAAAATACTATAAAATGGTCAGTTTTAGTGATATTGAGCTGAAACTTGGTGTAGTGATAGCTGAGAATGTTTCCTATCAAATGCAATATCAAAATCAAAAATCCAAGATGGCCGCCAACGCTACTTTCAAATGGCTTTAACTCAGCCATCATTATACATAGAGAGCCGAAATTTGGTGAGGTTGTAGCTGAGGACATCATCTATCATGTACGGAATCCAAATCAAAAATCCAAGATGGCCGACAAAGTAAAACATTAAAAAACTGTAAAAATCCAAGATGGCCGCCAACGCTACATTCAAATGGCTTTAACTCAGCCATCTTTATTCATAGAGAGCTGAAATTTGGTGAGGTTGTAGCTGAGGGAATCCTCTATCATGTACGGAATCCAAATCAAAAATCCAAGATGGCCGACAAAGCAAAACATTAAAAATACTGTAAAATCCAAGATGGCCACCAACGCTACTTTCAAATGGCTTTAACTCAGCCATCATTATACATAGAGAGCCGAAATTTGGTGAGGTTGTAGCTGAGGGAATCCTCTATCATGTACGGAATCCAAATCAAAAATCCAAGATGGCCGACAAAGCAAAACATTAAAAATACTGTAAAATCCAAGATGGCCACCAACGCTACTTTCAAATGGCTTTAAATCAGCCATATTTATTCATAGAGAGCCGAAATTTGGTGAGGTTGTAGCTATGGACATTCTTTATCATGCATTAGGTGAAACGGCCATTTTGATTGAATATGCAAATTAGGTGAAGTGGCCATTTTGGTTCAATATACAAGGCAGTTAATTGCCTTGCGAAGTAAGTCAATGCATGTATTGTTACCATTTTGGTTCTACAATTTAAGTAGACAAGTTAGCCATTTTGATTTAATAAGCACATTAGGTAAAGCGGCCATTTTGATTGAACATGCAAGTTGGGTGAAGCGGCCATTTTGGCATTCACACATGCATTTTCTCAGGAAATGCAATCTAGTGTTACAATTACATCTGTTACTATCCTGATTCCGTACGTTTTTTGGCACGCTACTCCTCCTACAGTTTTTGTGCTATTTCAACAATTCATATATCAAAATGTTCAGCTCATTCAGGACATGATGGCTATGACTTTTGGTATTGGTGCAACTTTAGCTTTTTGAAATATTCAGCCTTTTCGGCCATTTTTTTCCCATTGAAAATGAATGGAGCTCAAATGAACTCAATGAGCTCATTTTACATCCTTGATATCTTTGGAACTCATTACAATATTTCACTACTCCTTTCACATTTTGGACCAACTCAACTTCCTTCAGCTACCTTGTACATTTTTTAAAAATATTTCGGCTACTTTCAGCTAATTTCAACTGTTTCTACAACGACTTTGCGATCTTTTCAGCTTAATGCAGCTTACTTCAACATTGTTGTACTTATACTGACTTATGATCATTATGCTCCTTTCAGCAAATTTTTGAAAGATTAAGATATTTTTGCTATTTTAGCTACTATTTAGCTGTTTATGCAAATTTCAGCTTTTTCAGCTATTTCAACAATTTTTTTTAATCAATCCAACTTTTTTCAGCCTAATTCAGCAAAACCATGTTCTACCAACTTCCTTCTGGTAATTTAAGATATTTGTGTGAATGCCAACAAGGCATTCACACTATAGAGATTGTGTTTATATTTGTGTGAATGCCAACAAGGCATTCACACTATAGAGATTGTGTTTATATTTGTGTGAATGCCAACAAGGCATTCACACTATAGAGATTGTGTTTATATTTGTGTGAATGCCAACAAGGCATTCACACTATAGAGATTGTGTTTATATTTATTATTATTATTATCTACAGTTTATAGATGTTACTATCTTCACTCCGTACGTTTTTTGGCATGTAACTACTCGCACAGTTTTGGTGCGATTTCAACAATTCATATATCAAAATGTTCAGCTCATTTAGGACAATCCGGCTATGACTTTTGGTAATGCTGCAACTTTAGCTTTTTGAGATATTCAGCCTTTTCGGCCATCTTTTTCCCATTGAAAATGAATGGAGCTAAAATGAAATGGCCGTTTGGGGGCTTTATTATATCCTAAATCTCACCAAATTTGGCAGACTCATCACTCAGACATGCAGGAGTAACAAATGATCAAAACCTCATGTTTTCATATATGATGAAGGGGCGTGGCCTGGCCTCAAAGTTAGGTATCTCGCCATGAAAAACGAAACACTAATAGCACCTACACGAAAACTGTCTAATACATCAAACCTTCAGTGATTGACCCACAACCAGTCCCCTGCAATACTGAATGGTCAAATCATGACATTAATTAAGCCACGCCCCCTCACAACAGGAAGTGTACAGTTGTACATTGAACGTCCCGATCGGACACCTGTTACCTAATCAGCGTGACGGTCTGTCCAGTGACCAAAGACATGTTGCTGTAACAAGCTTTCCAACACTGACCGTTTTGGGTGGAGCATGTGGGCGTGGCAATATGGCGAATCAGACGTAACGCCATCACAAACGAAACACTAATAGCACCTACACGAAAACTGTCTAATACATCAAACCTTCAGTGATATACCCACATCCGGTCCCCTGCAATACTGACTGGTCAAATCATGACAATAATTAAGCCACGCCCCCTCACAACAGGAAGTGTACAGTTGTACATTGAACGTCCGGATTGGACACCTGTTACCTAATCAGCGTGACGGTCTGTCCAGTGACCAAAGACATAGTGTTGTAACAAGCTTTCCAACAATGACTGTTTTGGGTGGAGCATGTGGGCGTGGCGATGTGGCGAATCAGACGTAACGCCGTCACAATACGTTTGGCCTTTGGGGAGCTTTATCATATCCCAAAACTCACCAAATTTGGCAGACTCGTCAGGACTGGTGAAAAATTACATATTTTGGGGGCGTGGCCAAAATTGCAACAGAAAGGGCTCAAGAGCGCCACCTAGAATATTTCAAACTACCCTCCGCATTGGCCTTAGTTTCACGTAGGACCATGAAATTTGGTACACCTCCCCGATTCACCAAGGCGCACAGAAAACCCTCTGGCACCAACGTTGTACGATGAAAAACGGCTCAAGAGCGCCACCTAGAAAATTTCAAACTACCCTTCGCATTGGCCTTAGTTTCACGTAGGATCATGAAATTTGGTACGCTTGTCCAATTCACAAAGACGCACAGAAAACCCTCTGGCATCAACGGTGTACGATAAATGGGAAGGCTGCCATTTTGGAATGTGGACCAAATCGGGTGCACGCATTGGGTGCCGAACGGGTACGGGAAAGGCACGAGAGCGTTTCGGGTGGACCAGCTAGACTTCCCGCGGTCGTCGCGAGAAGGGCGGAGCGGCGCTAAGGCATTCACACGTGCATTTTCGCAGGAAATGCGGTTTTTCTAGTTGTGTGAATGCCAACAAGGCATTCACACTATAGAGATTGTGTTTATATTTGTGTGAATGCCAACAAGGCATTCACACTATAGAGATTGTGTTTATATTTATTATTATTATTATCTACAGTTTATAGATGTTACTATCTTCACTCCGTACGTTTTTTGGCATGTAACTACTCGCACAGTTTTGGTGCGATTTCAACAATTCATATATCAAAATGTTCAGCTCATTTAGGACAATCCGGCTATGACTTTTGGTAATGCTGCAACTTTAGCTTTTTGAGATATTCAGCCTTTTCGGCCATCTTTTTCCCATTGAAAATGAATGGAGCTAAAATGAAATGGCCGTTTGGGGGCTTTATTATATCCTAAATCTCACCAAATTTGGCAGACTCATCACTCAGACATGCAGGAGTAACAAATGATCAAAACCTCATGTTTTCATATATGATGAAGGGGCGTGGCCTGGCCTCAAAGTTAGGTATCTCGCCATGAAAAACGAAACACTAATAGCACCTACACGAAAACTGTCTAATACATCAAACCTTCAGTGATTGACCCACAACCAGTCCCCTGCAATACTGAATGGTCAAATCATGACATTAATTAAGCCACGCCCCCTCACAACAGGAAGTGTACAGTTGTACATTGAACGTCCCGATCGGACACCTGTTACCTAATCAGCGTGACGGTCTGTCCAGTGACCAAAGACATGTTGCTGTAACAAGCTTTCCAACACTGACCGTTTTGGGTGGAGCATGTGGGCGTGGCAATATGGCGAATCAGACGTAACGCCATCACAAACGAAACACTAATAGCACCTACACGAAAACTGTCTAATACATCAAACCTTCAGTGATATACCCACATCCGGTCCCCTGCAATACTGACTGGTCAAATCATGACAATAACTAAGCCACGCCCCCTCACAACAGGAAGTGTACAGTTGTACATTGAACGTCCGGATTGGACACCTGTTACCTAATCAGCGTGACGGTCTGTCCAGTGACCAAAGACATAGTGTTGTAACAAGCTTTCCAACAATGACTGTTTTGGGTGGAGCATGTGGGCGTGGCGATGTGGCGAATCAGACGTAACGCCGTCACAATACGTTTGGCCTTTGGGGAGCTTTATCATATCCCAAAACTCACCAAATTTGGCAGACTCGTCAGGACTGGTGAAAAATTACATATTTTGGGGGCGTGGCCAAAATTGCAACAGAAACGGCTCAAGAGCGCCACCTAGAATATTTCAAACTACCCTCCGCATTGGCCTTAGTTTCACGTAGGATCATGAAATTTGGTACACCTCCCCGATTCACCAAGGCGCACAGAAAACCCTCTGGCACCAACGTTGTACGATGAAAGGAAAGGCGACATTTTCGGCCATTTTTATCCCATTGAAAATGAATGGAGCTAAAATGAAATAGCATTTTGGGGGCTTTTTCATATCCCAAAACTCACCAAAATTGGCAGACTCATCAGGACTGGTGAACGATTACATATTTTGGGGGCGTGGCCAAAATTTCAAAAGAAACGGCTCAAGAGCGCCACCTAGAAAATTTCAAACTACCCTCCGCATTGGCCTTAGTTTCACGTAGGATCATGAAATTTGGTACACTTGTCCAATTCCCCAAGACGCACAGAAAACCCTCTGGCGTCAACGTTGTACGATAAATGGGAAGGCGGCCATTTTGGAATGTGGACCAAATTGGGTGCGCGCGTTAGGTGCCGAACGGGTACGGGAAAGGCACGCGAGTGTTTCAGGGTGGACCAGCTGGACTTCCCGCGGTCGTCGCGAGAAGGGCGGAGCGGCGCTAAGGCATTCACACGTGCATTTTCGTAGGAAATGCGGTTTTTCTAGTTATAGTTACTATCTTCATTCCGTACGTTTTTTGGCATGTAACTACTCGCACAGTTTTGGTGCCATTTCAACAATTCATATATCAAAATGTCCAGCTCGCTCAGGACAATCCGGCTATGACTTTTGGTAATGCTGCAACTTTAGCTTTTTGAATTATTTAGCCTTTTCGGCCATTTTTTTCCCATTGAAAATGAATGGAGCTAAAATGAAATGGTCTTTTGGGGGCTTTATCATACCCTAAAACTCACCAAATTTGGCAGACTCATCACTCAGACATGCAGGAGTAACAAATGATCAAAACCTCGCATTTTCATATATGCTGAAGGGGCGTGGCCTGGCCTCAAAGTTAGGTATCTCGCCATGAAAAACGAAACACTAATAGCACCTACACGAAAACCGTCTAATACATCAAACCTTCAGTGATTGACCCACAACCACTCCCCTGCAATACTGAATGGTCAAATCATGACATTAATTAAGCCACGCCCCCTCACAACAGGAAGTGTACAGTTATACATTGAACGTCCCGATCGGACACCTGTTACCTAATCAGCGGGACGGTCTGTCCAGTGACCGAAGACATGTTGCTGTAACAAGCTTTCCAACACTGACCGTTTTGGGTGGAGCATGTGGGCGTGGCGATGTGGCGAATCAGCCGTCACGCCGTCACAAACGAAACACTAATAGCACCTACACGAAAACAGTCTAATACATCAAACCTTCAGTGATTGACCCACATCTGGTCCCCTGCAATACTGAATGGTCAAATCATGACAATAATTAAGCCACGCCCCCTCACAACAGGAAGTGTACAGTTGTACATTGAACATCCCGATCGGACACCTGTTACCTAATCAGCGTGACGGTCTGTCCAGTGACCGAAGACATGTTGCTGTAACAAGCTTTCCAACACTGACCGTTTTGGGTGGAGCATGTGGGCGTGGCAATGTGGCGAATCAGACGTAACGCCGTCACAAACGAAACACTAATAGCACCTACACGAAAACTGTATAATACATCAAACCTTCAGTGATTGACCCACATCCGGTCCCCTGCAATACTGAATGGTCAAATCATGACATTAATTAAGCCACGCCCCCTCACAACAGGAAGTGTACAGTTGTACATTGAACGTCCCGATCGGACACCTGTTACCTAATCAGCGTGACGGTGTGTCCAGTGACCGAAGACATGTTGGTCTAACAAGCTTTCCAACACTGACCGTTTTGGGTGGAGCATGTGGGCGTGGCGATGTGGCGAATCAGACGTAACGCCGTCACAATACGTTTGGCCTTTTGGGAGCTTTATCATATCCCAAAACTCACCAAATTTGGCAGACTCGTCAGGACTGGTGAAAAATTACATATTTTGGGGGCGTGGCCAAAATTGCAAAAGAAACGGCTCAAGAGCGCCACCTAGAATATTTCAAACTACCCTCCGCATTGGCCTTAGTTTCACGTAGGATCATGAAATTTGGTACACTTGTCCAATTCACCAAGACGCACAGAAAACCCTCTGGCGTCAACGTAATACGATAAATGGGAAGGCGGCCATTTTGGAATGTGGACCAAATTAGGTGCACGCATTGGGTGCCCAATGGGTACGGGAAAGGCACGAGAGTGTTTCAGGGTGAACTAGCTCGACTTCCCGCGGGCGCCACAAGAAGGGCGGAGCGGCGCTAAGGCATTCACACGTGCATTTTCGCAGGAAATGCAAATTTTCTAGTTATAGTTACTATCTTCATTCCGTACGTTTTTTGGCATGTAACTACTCGTACAGTTTTGGTGCGATTTCAACAATTCATATATCAAAATGTTCAGCTCATTTAGGACAATCCGGCTATGACTTTTGGTAATGCTGCAACTTTAGCTTTTTGAGATATTCAGCCTTTTCGGCCATCTTTTTCCCATTGAAAATGAATGGAGCTAAAATGAAATGGCCGTTTGGAGGCTTTATCATATCCTAAAACTCACCAAATTTGGCAGACTCATCACTCAGACATGCAGGAGTAACAAATGATCAAAACCTCGCATTTTCATATATGCTGAAGGGGCGTGGCCTGGCCTCAAAGTTAGGTATCTCGCCATGAAAAACGAAACACTAATAGCACCTACACGAAAACCGTCTAATACATCAAACCTTCAGTGATTGACCCACAACCACTCCCCTGCAATACTGAATGGTCAAATCATGACATTAATTAAGCCACGCCCCCTCACAACAGGAAGTGTACAGTTATACATTGAACGTCCCGATCGGACACCTGTTACCTAATCAGCGGGACGGTCTGTCCAGTGACCGAAGACATGTTGCTGTAACAAGCTTTCCAACACTGACCGTTTTGGGTGGAGCATGTGGGCGTGGCGATGTGGCGAATCAGCCGTCACGCCGTCACAAACGAAACACTAATAGCACCTACACGAAAACAGTCTAATACATCAAACCTTCAGTGATTGACCCACATCTGGTCCCCTGCAATACTGAATGGTCAAATCATGACAATAATTAAGCCACGCCCCCTCACAACAGGAAGTGTACAGTTGTACATTGAACATCCCGATCGGACACCTGTTACCTAATCAGCGTGACGGTCTGTCCAGTGACCGAAGACATGTTGCTGTAACAAGCTTTCCAACACTGACCGTTTTGGGTGGAGCATGTGGGCGTGGCAATGTGGCGAATCAGACGTAACGCCGTCACAAACGAAACACTAATAGCACCTACACGAAAACTGTATAATACATCAAACCTTCAGTGATTGACCCACATCCGGTCCCCTGCAATACTGAATGGTCAAATCATGACATTAATTAAGCCACGCCCCCTCACAACAGGAAGTGTACAGTTGTACATTGAACGTCCCGATCGGACACCTGTTACCTAATCAGCGTGACGGTGTGTCCAGTGACCGAAGACATGTTGGTCTAACAAGCTTTCCAACACTGACCGTTTTGGGTGGAGCATGTGGGCGTGGCGATGTGGCGAATCAGACGTAACGCCGTCACAATACGTTTGGCCTTTTGGGAGCTTTATCATATCCCAAAACTCACCAAATTTGGCAGACTCGTCAGGACTGGTGAAAAATTACATATTTTGGGGGCGTGGCCAAAATTGCAAAAGAAACGGCTCAAGAGCGCCACCTAGAATATTTCAAACTACCCTCCGCATTGGCCTTAGTTTCACGTAGGATCATGAAATTTGGTACACTTGTCCAATTCACCAAGACGCACAGAAAACCCTCTGGCATCAACGTTGTACGATAAATGGGAAGGCGGCCATTTTGGAATGTGGACCAAATCGGGTGCACGCATTGGGTGCCGAACGGGTACGGGAAAGGCACGACAGTGTTTCAGGGTGGACCAGCTCGACTTCCCGCGGTCGCCGCGAGAAGGGCGGAGCGGCGCTAAGGCATTCACACGTGCATTTTCGCAGGAAATGCGGTTTTTCTAGTTGTGTGAATGCCAACAAGGCATTCACACTATAGAGATTGTGTTTATATTTATTATTATCTACAGTTTATAGATGTTACTATCTTCATTCCGTACGTTTTTTGGCATGTAACTACTCGCACAGTTTTGGTGCGATTTCAACAATTCATATATCAAAATGTTCAGCTCATTTAGGACAATCCGGCTATGACTTTTGGTAATGCTGCAACTTTAGCTTTTTGAGATATTCAGCCTTTTCGGCCATCTTTTTCCCATTGAAAATGAATGGAGCTAAAATGAAATGGCCGTTTGGGGGCTTTATCATATCCTAAATCTCACCAAATTTGGCAGACTCATCACTCAGACATGGGGGAGTAAAAAATGATCAAAACCTCATGTTTTCATATATGATGAAGGGGCGTGGCCTGGCCTCAAAGTTAGGTATCTCGCCATGAAAAACGAAACACTAATAGCACCTACACGAAAACTGTCTAATACATCAAACCTTCAGTGATTGACCCACAACCAGTCCCCTGCAATACTGAATGGTCAAATCATGACATTAATTAAGCCACGCCCCCTCACAACAGGAAGTGTACAGTTGTACATTGAACGTCCCGATCGGACACCTGTTACCTAATCAGCGTGACGGTCTGTCCAGTGACCAAAGACATGTTGCTGTAACAAGCTTTCCAACACTGACCGTTTTGGGTGGAGCATGTGGGCGTGGCGATGTGGCGAATCAGCCGTCACGCCGTCACAAACGAAACACTAATAGCACCTACACGAAAACAGTCTAATACATCAAACCTTCAGTGATTGACCCACATCCGGTCCCCTGCAATACTGAATGGTCAAATCATGACAATAATTAAGCCACGCCCCCTCACAACAGGAAGTGTACAGTTGTACATTGAACATCCCGATCGGACACCTGTTACCTAATCAGCGTGACGGTCTGTCCAGTGACCGAAGACATGTTGCTGTAACAAGCTTTCCACGACTGGTTGTTTTGGGTGGAGCATGTGGGCGTGGCGATGTGGCGAATCAGACGTAACGCCGTCACAATACGTTTGGCCTTTTGGGAGCTTTATCATATCCCAAAACTCACCAAATTTGGCAGACTCGTCAGGACTGGTGAAAAATTACATATTTTGGGGGCGTGGCCAAAATTGCAACAGAAAGGGCTCAAGAGCGCCACCTAGAATATTTCAAATTACCCTCCGCATTGGCCTTAGTTTCACGTAGGATCATGAAATTTGGTACACCTCCCCGATTCACCAAGGCGCACAGAAAACCCTCTGGCACCAACGTTGTACGATGAAAGGAAAGGCGACCTTTTCGGCCATTTTTATCCCATTGAAAATGAATGGAGCTAAAATGAAATAGCATTTTGGGGGCTTTTTCATATCCCAAAACTCACCAAAATTGGCAGACTCATCAGGACTGGTGAACAATTACATATTTTGGGGGCGTGACCAAAATTTCAAAAGAAACGGCTCAAGAGCGCCACCTAGAAAATTTCAAACTACCTTCCGCATTGGCCTTAGTTTCACGTAGGATCATGAAATTTGGTACACTTGTCCAATTCACCAAGACGCACAGAAAACCCTCTGGCATCAACGTTGTACGATAAATGGGAAGGCGGCCATTTTGGAATGTGGACCAAATTGAGTGCACGCACTGGGTGCCGAACGGGTACGGGAAAGGCACGAGAGTGTTTCGGGGTGGACCAGCTCGACTTCCCGCGGTCGCCGCGAGAAGGGCGGAGCGGCGCTAAGGCATTCACACGTGCATTTTCGTAGGAAATGCGGTTTTTCTAGTTATTATTATTATTCTTATATGTTACTATCTTCCGTCCGTACGTTTTTTGGCGTCCTACTCCTCCTAGAGTTTTCGTGCCATTTCAACAATTCATATATCAAAATGTTCAGCTCGTTCAGGACAATCCAGCTATGACTTTTGGTAATGTTGCAACTTTCGCTTTTTGAAATATTAAGCCTTTTCGGCCATTTTTTTCCCATTGAAAATGAATGGAGCTAAAATGAAATGGCCTTTTGGAGGATTTATCATATCCTAAATCTCACCAAATTTGGCAGACTCATCACTCAGACATGGGGGAGTAAAAAATGATCAAAACCTCACGTTTTCATATATGCTGAAGGGGCGTGGCCTGGCCTCAAAGTTAGCTATCTCGCCATGAAAAACGAAACACTAATAGCACCTACACGAAAACCGTCTAATACATCAAACCTTCAGTGATTGACCCACAACCAGTCCCCTGCAATACTGAATGGTCAAATCATGACATTAATTAAGCCACGCCCCCTCACAACAGGAAGTGTACAGTTGTACATTGAACGTCCCGATCGGACACATGTTACCTAATCAGCGTGACGGTCTGTCCAGTGACCGAAGACATGTTGCTGTAACAAGCTTTCCAACACTGACCGTTTTGGGTGGAGCATGTGGGCGTGGCGATGTGGCGAATCGGACGTAACGCCGTCACAAACGAAACACTAATAGCACCTACACGAAAACTGTCTAATACATCAAACCTTCAGTGATTGACCCACATCCGGTCCCCTGCAATACTGAATGGTCAAATCATGACAATAATTAAGCCACGCCCCCTAACAACAGGAAGTGTACAGTTGTACATTGAACGTCCCGATCGGACACCTGTTACCTAATCAGCGTGACGGCCTGTCCAGTGACCAAAGACATGTTGCTGTAACAAGCTTTCCAACACTGACCGTTTTGGGTGGAGCATGTGGGCGTGGCGATGTGGCGAATCAGACGTAACGCCGTCACAATACGTTTGGCCTTTTGGGGGCTTTATCATATCCCAAAACTCACAAAATTTGGCAGACTCATCAGGACTGGTGAAAGATTACATATTTTAGGGGCGTGGCTAAAATTGCAAAAGAAACGGCTCAAGAGCGCCACCTAGAATATTTCAAACTACCCTCCGCATTGGCCTTAGTTTCACGTAGGATCATGAAATTTGGTACACTTGTCCAATTCACCAAGACGCACAGAAAACCCTCTGGCATCAACGTTGTACGATAAATGGGAAGGCGGCCATTTTGGAAAGTGGACCAAATTGGGTGCATGCGTTGGGTGCCGAACGGGTACGGAAAAGGCACGAGAGTGTTTCAGGTTGGACTAGCTGGACTTCCCGCGATCGCCGCGAGAAGGGCGGAGCGGCGCTAAGGCATTCACACGTGCATTTTCGCAGGAAATGCGACTTTTCTAGTTATAGTTACTATCTTCCGTCCGTACGTTTTTTGGCACGCTACTCCTCCTAGAGTATTTGTGCCATTTCAACGATTCATATATCAAAATGTTCAGCTCGTTCAGGACAATCCAGCTATGACTTTTGGTAATGCTGCAAGTTGCGCTTTTTGAAATATTAAGCCTTTTCGGCCATTTTTTTCCCATTGAAAATGAATGGAGCTAAAATGAAATGGTCTTTTGGGGGCTTTATCATACCCTAAAACTCACCAAATTTGGCAGACTCATCACTCAGACATGCAGGAGTAACAAATGATCAAAACCTCGCATTTTCATATATGCTGAAGGGGCGTGGCCTGGCCTCAAAGTTAGGTATCTCGCCATGAAAAACGAAACACTAATAGCACCTACACGAAAACCGTCTAATACATCAAACCTTCAGTGATTGACCCACAACCACTCCCCTGCAATACTGAATGGTCAAATCATGACATTAATTAAGCCACGCCCCCTCACAACAGGAAGTGTACAGTTATACATTGAACGTCCCGATCGGACACCTGTTACCTAATCAGCGGGACGGTCTGTCCAGTGACCGAAGACATGTTGCTGTAACAAGCTTTCCAACACTGACCGTTTTGGGTGGAGCATGTGGGCGTGGCGATGTGGCGAATCAGCCGTCACGCCGTCACAAACGAAACACTAATAGCACCTACACGAAAACAGTCTAATACATCAAACCTTCAGTGATTGACCCACATCCGGTCCCCTGCAATACTGAATGGTCAAATCATGACAATAATTAAGCCACGCCCCCTCACAACAGGAAGTGTACAGTTGTACATTGAACATCCCGATCGGACACCTGTTACCTAATCAGCGTGACGGTCTGTCCAGTGACCGAAGACATGTTGCTGTAACAAGCTTTCCAACACTGACCGTTTTGGGTGGAGCATGTGGGCGTGGCAATGTGGCGAATCAGACGTAACGCCGTCACAAACGAAACACTAATAGCACCTACACGAAAACTGTATAATACATCAAACCTTCAGTGATTGACCCACATCCGGTCCCCTGCAATACTGAATGGTCAAATCATGACATTAATTAAGCCACGCCCCCTCACAACAGGAAGTGTACAGTTGTACATTGAACGTCCCGATCGGACACCTGTTACCTAATCAGCGTGACGGTGTGTCCAGTGACCGAAGACATGTTGGTCTAACAAGCTTTCCAACACTGACCGTTTTGGGTGGAGCATGTGGGCGTGGCGATGTGGCGAATCAGACGTAACGCCGTCACAATACGTTTGGCCTTTTGGGAGCTTTATCATATCCCAAAACTCACCAAATTTGGCAGACTCGTCAGGACTGGTGAAAAATTACATATTTTGGGGGCGTGGCCAAAATTGCAAAAGAAACGGCTCAAGAGCGCCACCTAGAATATTTCAAACTACCCTCCGCATTGGCCTTAGTTTCACGTAGGATCATGAAATTTGGTACACTTGTCCAATTCACCAAGACGCACAGAAAACCCTCTGGCGTCAACGTAATACGATAAATGGGAAGGCGGCCATTTTGGAATGTGGACCAAATCGGGTGCATGCATTGGGTGCCGAACGGGTACGGGAAAGGCACGACAGTGTTTCGGGGTGGACCAGCTCGACGAAGGGCGGAGCGGCGCTAAGGCATTCACACGTGCATTTTCGCAGGAAATGCAAATTTTCTAGTTTATTTTTATATTGCTCCCCTGCTTGTGAAACTTTTCAGAGCCCCTTTTTGTATGCCTTCCAAATTGTAAATTATGGATTTGTTCAGCTGATCTCACAACACAATTGATCAAATTTTCTCACAAGAAGACAGTGTGTAAGTGAGCCCTCTTACCTAGGAAACGTAATTGGATTTATGATAACTGGATTCTGCTTTTTGGAGTCAGTGGAAATCTGGATTATTGACAAATTTGGAAACATCAGCAGCTGTTTAAGCTCTCTGGAATGTGTGTACCGGGCTTGGCAACAATCAGATTCTGTGCGAACTATCTGTGGACCTGTATCAGAGCTGAGCAGACAAGAATGTGGAATTTTGTGGCAGTGTTCACGAACGGTTGGAAGGAAGAGATCTTGGAGAAGTTGTAAGCCCGACTTCAGTATAAGTAATCACAATTTGGCTGTTTGGAGTCACCATGAGATGAACTAGCGAGATTTTAAAAGGCAGATGGGGAAATTAAAGAGCTCGGCCTGACCCAAAACAATGTTCAAATCTGAATCTGGCTCTGGCATTGGAAGGCTGACTATCTCAATTTCTTCTTGGATGTTATGGAAACAAACACTCTGATCCCCTCTTACAACCCCCACCCCTCGAAAACATCTGCGGACCCTAACCAGACCGGCTGAGGGACACTGTAACATCTTTATCAGGACTATGGAAAGTATCTGGAAGTGTTCACAGACAATCTCACCGTCTTGTCGTTCCCCCAACCCACCCCCTACAAAATGCATTATGTTTCTCTATAGCCCCTTTCATAAGTCAAATCTGCATAATTGCCGCACAGACCAGTCCGGCTTTAATTCTCCCCGGGTCATTCATAAAACAAAGTTGAATCCGGCCACGGCCCGCCCTCAATGGAGCATTCACAAAACGATTTGCAGCGCGGGTTGAAAAGAGGCGTGGTGAAAATCTGCAGCTCAGAGGACGTGGTGCCTGCGTGTTTAAAGTGGGACCGCAGAGGTGTCTGTAAACAAACATGGCGACGCTAGCGAACATCGTTGTGCTTATCCGAATGCTTTTTTTTTTTTTTTTGTTTTTTGCTCTCGCATCAGTACAGCAATCCGCTCCAGAAGGGCCCCATCCTTCACTGTACCGGTAAGTCCCTTATTAATTTCCTCCTCTGCGCGCAGAGACAGGAGTACACGGGTCTCGGCATCACCCCAATTAGCCATTTCCGTGATGATCAATAAAAAAAGAAAAAGATTCGGTGTGCGAATGATGCGCAAGCGAAATACAAATGTCATGTTCTTGTTTACACATTTAAATAGAGTGCAACAGTGGGCGCCGGGAGAGTAAGTGGGAGAGTACGTCATTATTCAAATCAGTTTGAAGCCGCAGACACCCCCACACCTTTCACAAGTCGACAGATCCGGGCCTGATACTACCTCTGCTCGCGGATCAGGGGCGCATCAGAGGCGAGTAAAATTTACTCGCCAATCCGCCTTCGTGTTTTTTCTGAATGCTCGTTGGAGGACTGAACACGCATCAGGCCCGGACTGAGCTGTTTTATGAAAGGGGCTTATGTTGCTTGCTGAGGTAAAAAAACAAAAACAATGCTACCTTACACCATGACCTTTGCCAAGGACACAGTGTGAGATATCTTTTTTTGTACCTTCTCTCCTCATGTTTTTGTCCCCTTTTCTTATCTAAGTGATAAGAGCAGCACATCATAGAAAGACGCAGCCCTGGTACACTTCCAACTATCCTTCACACGGCTGTACGGAATGTAATTTTGCTGTACTTAACTGCAATGACAATGAAGTTGATTCTGATTCTAATATAGCAATTTTTTACAAACTTACATTAAAACTTGATTATCTGTATTGAAAATAATGTAATGCTATTTTTATATTTATAAAAAAAGGCTGCACAGAGAATACACAAAATGAGTAATAGGTATGACTTATTTACACAGTTTAATTAATTTCTGTCTTATTTACGGGCATAGTCCATCTGGAGGTAGAGTCATTTCTTAATGTACAGCTCGAGGTAAGAAACAATCATACTGTGCTTGTTCAAATTGGTCTACTAAGCAAAGAACGATTTCATCCATGGAGCCTTCTGTTTCTCTTCAGCCAATTAGTCAAAAAAAAGACCACCTTCCACTTCACTGCAGGTTTGCATATAATCACACAATTTTTCATTGAGCTCAATAACTGAAGGTTCTAGTCATAAAAATGCTCACTTGACTGGTGTTTACTTTGCATTCAGCAACTGTCACCAAGTAACATAAGTTAGCAGATTTTAATTTGCTTTAATAACAGTTTTTGGACCAACAATAAATTAAAAAACATATTATTGAGTAATATTGCTAATTATGAGAACAGTAAGTGGAGCTGTAATCTTTGTGGGGTTGTTAAGAGAGTAGCATCAGTTTTCATTGATTAGCTAGAGGGCTGGGGAAAAATCAATAAATTTAAGCATCCTAAGGTACAAAGTAAATATAAGTGGTTCAAAAGGATTACTAATATGCACTGTTAACTAGCCACCTTTAATGTTCTTCCCCATTTCTACACTTTGGTGCAGCTTTTCCTTGTAAATGTGCTGTATAAATAAAATTCACAATGCAATATGCATCACATGGTAGTACAATTGTCCAGACTAAAGTTTGTGTTATACAAGATACTATGTTGTTACATAAACCTTTTATTAATAAATAATGATTACAGTATATGTTAGTGTATAAAAATGCAATCTCAGCTATTTTGGGACATAGCATGGATTAGTGGTTAGCACTGTTGACTCACAGAAAGAACCCTGGATCCAGTCCCCAGGTTGGACTTGGCATCTTTCTGTGTGGAGTCTGCATGTTCTCGTGTTTGTGTGAATTATGGAAATTAAGAAATTAAGGAAGCCAAATCAATCCGTCTTTAAGAAACTGGTTAAAGTTGAATTGTTAAACAAATATAAATGAATGTATTTTTGAGTAAAATATATAATTCAAGGTTGAATGAGTTATTTACTTGTTTTGTTATTATAGAACAATTTGTTTGAATTAGATAAATAAGGAGCAGATTTAATAAGATATTTTCTTCATCTGCTACCTTACATTTTATATTTTACATGTTTTCTTTTTAATTCATATATGTCAATTGTTGTATTTCATTATCGTAAAATGAATAAAAATTTAAATAAAAAAAATAAAATAAAAATTTGCCTGGTTCACAGACCAAAAACATGCATGTTAGGCTGCCTTCGGTCAGAGGCCTCTCTTGCAAAAGAGAGCTGTGATCTCAGTGGGATTTGCCTGGTTAAATAAAGCTTACCGGTAATAATAATAATAAATAACATGAGCACACCTTTCTCTGCTGCAAACACACTCCGTTGGACAAAAGGGTTCCCCAAGGCTGCGCCATTTTGGTTTTATCCTCCACTGGGGAACAAGCTTTGCTTTGCTGGGTCGCAAAACCAATACAGTTGTCGTCAAGACTATAACCACAATCAACAGCAGGCACAGAATCCCTGTATAATGTCAACATTGTAACATAGTGAAATGCAGATTAGTCAGAACAGTGATAGTCCTGCAACAGATGTTAAGCAGTAAGAAGCCAAGAAAAAAGCACTTACCAGCAATCATTCCCCAATCAGGAAGAAGGTTGAGTTTATGATCTTTGACAATCCCATATTTAACCAGGTTTGCTGGGGACATGGGTTGAAATACTGCTGATCTTGGATCACAATCTGTCCCTTCCTCACTGACCACCACCACTATACTCCACTGAGGGACAACACTGTCCACAAACACATACTTTCCTGTTTCTGAAAAGACATGGGCAAACCTAAGAGGAGAGGAGAAGATATAGGCTGGTTGAGAAATGATTGCTGTTAAATGTGATTTTTAAATTATGAATACTGTGTAGTGTCTACACTACCTCGAAGAGCTGAATTGTGTCTGCTTCATAAGTATCTGCAGATGTCTAAAGGCACCAAAGTCCCAGCTGGGGTTGCTATTAAACAGGTGGTCTTTCTGGTACACTGGGAAGTGGCTGAGACGGCGGTCTGGGAAATCAGTTATACTTAGAATAAGTCGAGAAGGTTTAAAAGTAAACAAAGATAAACTCATTATTATAAAAATGATGCAGTTTAATGAAATCTTGGGTACCAGTGTGGTTGATGGTGAGATAAAAAATGAGCATGTCACCAGGGGAGAGACAGACAATGGGATTTGGTATTCTAGGGAGGACACCATCATCTTCTGCCTCTCTCTTATTTCTAGACCTTGTGTTTAGAATTTCTATTGGCTCTGAAAATACATACATTTGTGTCAAATTTGCATAATTACATTTACTGAGAATGATTTTAAACAACTAAAAATCATTTGGTGTTGGTGAATACATTAGAAAAATAATCATGATACATTAATTTACCTGAAAGGAAAAGGTCGACGATGTCCTTTTGCAAAGGAATCCAGCCAAAAACCCCTTCAGAGTCAAACTGGACCAAGTGTACTTTTCCAAAGATCTGTTTATGTATGTCTGGTCCTAAAACATTTGTTACTGTCTGAAAGGAGATGAGTGAATGGAGAGGAGAGGAGCGCAAAAAAGTAGACACAGTTGAATCAAATGAGATGAGGTAAGATGAGTAATGATAAAATCACATCAAATTAGATTAATTTAATTTAGATGAGATTGACCAAGAAGAGTAGAGATAAGGTTTGCTCAAATGAGATTAGATACTGTGAAATAAAATGAGAACCAATGAGATTAGATAAAATCTAAATAATGAGCTTAAATGAGATGCAGTCAGTAAATAAGACAAAATCAAATGAGACAAAAATACATCTAAAAAAAGCCTTGGATAAGTTCAAAGAAGACTTAGATAAACAAAATTGGGATGATGTGTATGTTGATGATGTTAATAGATCATATGATAAGTTTATGAATATTTTGGAAGCTTCGTATAGAAAAAACTGTATGTCAAAAAATTGCATAAGGGAAGATATTGTTAAGAAACCATGGATGACAAAAGGATTGCAAAATGCATGTTAAAAAAAGAGAACTATCTGTATTCATGTTTTCTGAAAACTAGAACATTAGAGACAGAAGAAAAATACAAGAAATATAAAAATAAATTAGTAGGGATTATAAGAAAACAAAAGAGGGAATATTATAGTGATTTACTACATAAGAGTAATGGTAATATGAAAGCAACATGGAGAGTAATGAATAGTGTTCTGAATAACACAAGGTCAAAACGGGTATTTCAAAGTATTTTGTGGTGAACAATGAGGAAATCCATGATGAAAAATAAATTGTAAATGGCTTTAATGATTATTTTGTCACTGTTGGAACTAGCCTTGCAGCTAAAATACCTAAAGTGGGTGGAGATGTGAACTC